>WAAB01017746.1:20612-76099 GCA_013389865.1 Piaya cayana
TGTCTTCTCTGTTGGTGCACTCCTCTTTGCAACAGCAGCCACTCAAGGCTGCACGATTGTCTTGTGTGTAGTCATTGATGTGTGCAGATATAAGGAGATGGGCATGTGCATCCCAGTGCTGAACATGCTCACATTTTCCAGTTGACGTTTGGTGGTGGAACTTCCTAGTGAAATCTGAAGGAATAGCCCTGAATAAAAAGCTACTCACTCCACATTCTTCCCAGTGCCTGTGGAGTCGTCTTGAACAAATACCAGCATGACACAAACTTCAACAAGTGGAGGAATTTCAAGTCTCTTAACTGGCAGAAGACTTGTTAGTAGTGTTGGGATGTTGGTTGAAAAGACATTAAGACATTTCTGATTTAAAAAAAGAAAAAATAAAACACGAAAACCAAACCACGCAAAAAAACCCCACCAACCAAATTATTTTAAACTATGACTGTCTTAAATGGCATAATCATTGGTTACATGTTGAAATATCTTACCTGTATTACATGGTAGCTGGACATACCGTGTGCTGCTGGTCCTGATACATAGTTGTCAGTGCGGTGATAAAATGGAAGATGCTTCATAGTGGGTGATGTGAAAAGCAAGCGCAAATGAATAAACTGAAAGCCTGTACTTTGCTCTTATGCCACTTGAATAATTAAGCTGTCTTTGTATGGGATATTTTTCATGGGAGCTCTGTGGAATAGGTCGTGCGCTGTACATATTTGCACCTATTGTTTTCTGTTGTGTACAAACAGAAGAGCTTATTGTTGCATTTAGGTTTTTATGATTTTAATTAAAACTGTGTATTACGTGATAGGAAATGCCAAGGAAGATGATGTAGTCCCCAAACCGCTGAATAAGTTTTACAGACAAGTAAGAGGCATTGCAACTTTGTCGTAAAAGTAAGGCTTTTTCAGACCTTACAAAAGCAATTCGTTAGTTGTTGAGGCCTCCGTATTTTAGGGTGACTCAAGGAACTATGTGATTTTTATGATTATTATTTTTAAATCTCCTTGCACCCTCTTACTCCACAAAACTATTTGCTTAAGTATTGTTCAACTTCAAATAAAATTGGCTCCTTTGGGAGGGAAAAATGGAATTAGTGTTCCACATACTGTTGCTGCAAAATGTGACAGTTTTAGTATATCTCGAATGCAACATACCAAGCTAAAATAATGGGGCATGTCTAGGTTTAGTTAATGATGTGTATCTTCTCAGTAGACTTTAAATATCTTCAGAAAGCAATTAAAACTGAAAGAACATCCTGGTCTCCCTAGCTCAGATTCACATTTAAAGCAGGATTTCCTGCAGTAACAAAATGGATCTTGAATTATTTCACTGCTATAGGTTACTAATAAGAGTTGAATTTTTTAAAAAAAGTGTCTAATCCATCAAAACATGATTATAAAAATCTAATAATTCAAATAAATTGCTGAATGACACTCGTGGAGTCTCAGTTTACAGAAGAAATCAGAAAAAGCGTAACAATATATTCAGAACCTCAGTGTATTAATGCTCTGAAAAATTACTTGGAAACTTTTAAGCTTTCTCACTCTCTGCTTTTGGCTCTGAAAGTCTGTTATGCACTAATTAGAAATATTACCTTTCACCCTTGTTCTCCCAGGAGCTGGCAAGCTGTGGCTGGAATAAAAAAGAGAAATACAGTTCTGCACCAAATGCTGTTGCTTTCACCAGAAGATTCAATCACGTGAGTTACTTTTTCCAGTGTCATTACATGTGCACATTTAAAGTCTGGGGGAATTAAGTGTTCTGGCACATCGCTTTTATTACTAATCACAGCTGATTACCTCAAAACTTAAAAATAGGAGTCCCTTGTCTTCAAGACGTACAGCAAGGTGAAAACTGTACTGAAAACACAGCAGTGGCTTTGTTTTAAGTGTTTTACTTCTGTTTAAATCAGTTTTTGCTGAAACAAAAAAAGGTTAAGATTTCCCCCCTTTCTCCTTCATAAACACAGTATTTTTAGATTAACATACAGGAATTCCATCATGCTGGCAAAGTCCTATGAGTTTATTTTGTAATTTTAAGTCTCCCCTTCTTATTCATTGTAATGACTCTGGTTGGTGATCATTTTAGATTTTAAGGGCTGTTTCTGTATTTTACTCCGTGGAGCACTTGCCAAACCTGTTCACTTGATTATTAATTGATGGGTGATAATTTTTGGTTTGTTCAGTTTTAGTTTTTATAAAAATCCATGCAAAACTGGCCTTGTATATACAACAGAGGCAATAAGGAGAAAGGGACGCTAGAAATAACTGCCTCTTAGTAATACATTTCTTCATAATAGTTGGTAGTCATTTTCCTGGAAAGCACTGACGGCTGAACCTGATGTATTTTGATTGCCGCAGAGCACGCGTTAGGTGGTTGTTGAGTCACCGGCTTTTTCATCTGCCTAAATTTCCTTTCTTTGCTGTGCTTCCTTTGTTTCAAGGGACTTGTTTGAAAGACAGGTCCGTCTGAATGGAATTATGAAACTAGGTGACTCTCAAAGGTCTTTAGTGTCTTTAAGCTTGTTCAGTATGTTCCAGTGGACTAAAAGACACGTTGCTCTTTAATTTTTTTTCAGTATGGTAACAGGGAACCTTGCATTTTATTCAACTCTCGGAGAGCTGCTTGAAGCCAGTTAGCACAATTCCTTAGAATCATAGAATCACCAGGTTGGAAGAGACCCGTCAGACCATCGAGTCCAACTATTCCCACCAAACACCAAACCACGTCCCTCAGCACCTCGTCCACTTGTGCCTTAAACACCTCCAGGGAAGGCGAGTCAACCCCCTCCCTGGGCAGCCTGTTCCAATGCCCAATGACCCTNTCTCACCAATGCGGAGTACAGAGTTCCTTGTACTGTTCTCTCCTTCCCTCATTCCTTCCATTTGGTTTTACATCCAAAGACCTCACCAGAAATGATACAGTCAGAAAGGGACCAAGACTTACGTGTGAACTCCCCCTTTCTGTGGCTTGTTTTTCTGGAATGCTAGAAAAGCAGTAAAGATCCAAACACAATACGTTACCTTTAGGATAGATACCATGACAGATGGTTTATGGTTCTCTTTGGATGTCATTGTATTGATATACGCAAGTATAGTTGCAGACTTTCTTGTTGTTTGGTTTGTAATTAAGCATCACCTCGTTTACGTGTTTTCCCTACAACCATAAGAGTTGGATGTGCCTCCTTGTCAGCTGACAGATCCCTTCACTGAAAATACCTTTGCTAACGATTTCTTAAGTCTTCGTAATATCTGGAAAAATTTGTTTTCTGTTGTCTTTAAGCTCCAACAAAGACCTATTCTGGCAGGATCCCTTCCTGGCTTTCATTTCCTTACTGTGTTTCAGATGTTGCGTTGGCTGCTACAGAAGACTCCTTTACTTAAATGCCTGTTCTTGCTGCTTTTAATGCCTAAAGGAAATACATTGCCAGAAATCAAAATTGTCCTTGAGATGCCCCTGAAACAAGAGTAGAGGCAAAATCCAGAACATCTCTGCTGTGCCAGTGAGTTCTGTGGAGTCACCACTGCAATGAAGACAGGCCAGTTTGAGGCTCTGTTCCACTGATTAACTTTCAAGAAATGAAAACAAAAAAAAAAGGTCTTTTTTTAACAGATACTAAGCACTTGGAGCCATTGCAATTCACCATTAAATCACCTGAAACAGGACAAGTAGCATCTCCTTCTGTTTTTCGCATTGTCGGCACCATCTCTTTTGGTTGTTGCAGTACTTAGGCTGCCTCTTGGACTGTGTTTACAGCCAAAAGATTTTGAGGCATTTCTAGGTCTTCTTTCCTACTTCTTTTTTTCTTGTTTGTTTCTGCTCTTTTTAAGGTGGCATTTGAAAAACATTGCTAAAGGAGTCATAGTAGTCTTGAAGAGTCAAATAGGTAATAAAGAGGCAGTCCGTCCAGCTATCGACAGCTGCTCAGACAATGGGTTAATTTGCCTCTAAGCAATTTTCTGGGAAGCTGCTACTTGCAGCTTTGGTGGCTGAGGGACAGAGCAATTCCAAGAAGCTCTTCCAAGGATTTTATATCAGCCTTTGTTCTGTCACCAAGGAAAGTAATCTGTCTTACCTTTGTTTGGGGGGACAGAACTGAATGGGGCAGTGGAAGTATTGTTGCAGTCATAGGTTCCTATTATTCACGTTAGCGCCTCAACTTTTTTTGACTTACTGAGAGAGTACTCTGAGTAACTTCTGATGTGGTGTGACCCTACGCTTCCAAATGCATCAGTGCAGAGGAGTTACTCATTCCAATAGTAATGTCATCTTTGGCTTCATCGTCCCTCCAGAAGCAGTGAAACCCAAGAACTGCTATGGGATAGCGATTTTCACCTACTTGCCTGGTTTGCCTTCTCGGCATTCAGTTCTACCCCACGTGCTTGCTTGGCAGAGCTGGGGCATTGGACACCTGCCCTGCTTACCTGGGGGTTCTAACGCTTAGACCTATAATACGTAATCGGGGAAAAATCATTGTGACTTTTGGCTTTATTAGGCAAGAATACATTTCATCAAACTTTTCTTAACCTTTGAAATTTGACTGGGTTTAAATTATGCATTGGGCATCTGTCTCTTTCCTTTTTGCCCAGCTTGCCAAAAGAAAATCATCAACAGCTCTCACTTTGTAAGTAAAGAGAATATTAAATCACTAACAGCTGCTTCAGAGAAAATCAATCTGCTGATAGCGTTTTGGAAACAGCAGTGATTTTGTGCAGTTGATTGCAATCCACTGAGATTGAAGCAGTGTATTTCCAGCATTAGTTATGTGAAAATTACATGTGCTGCCTATAAAAACAGATCAAATTCGGGGAAGAGAAATCGATTGTATCATTCCCTGCCAGGACTCTTATTCTTGAAGAATTCATTGCTGTGTGGTACTCCATAGATCTATACATCCACTATTAAGTATTGGTTTTAAATATGTGAATTCTTTACATAATTTTTTTAAAACTGATCTCTGCCATTTGCAGAATTGTTCTGAAATTTACTCATGCACTTGTATGCGACTTCTGCAACCAGTAAATCTGTCAGAATGCATAATCATGCAGTTTGCACGCTCACTAAACCATCATTCTTTCCCTTTTGAAAATGGCAGTGATGTGAACACGTTTTGTAGCCTATGCAAAGGTAACTCTTGTGCTCCGGTTATAAGATTCACTGTGTTAAAAACCTCTTTCTTGAGATTTTAATTTAAATGGAGCTGGAACTGTGCTGCCACAGAGCTTAAAATATTAGGGAAATTTGTTAACTGGATTCAATACTGTAAATTCAGTACAGTAAGTGAAAAGATCCCACCTTTCAGGCAGGCAAATTCAGAGAAATTTTGTATTTTATTAACTCTGCAAAACTGTGGTTTGTTGGTTTGGTTTTTTTTTAAACCAAATGCAAATATTACGTAGGAGAGGAAGAATGTCTTTAATATTGTAGTGCTGTGCAGTTGCAGTGAAGTGGGATAGTGAAATTCCACTAGGGTTATCAGAAATTAAAAAATGGACCAAGGAAGATGTTCATGTGCTGCTTTGGAAACAAACAAAAACAAGACAGGGGTTCTACCTTGGCTGTAATGATGCAAAAATCACTGCTGTCTGGCTTATGTATGTGTTTTTTTGTGTAACATGACAGTGTTTTTAACAGATATATATAATGATCCAGAAACTCTATCAAAGAGACAGGGTTGAATGGCTGAGAGAGCTGGGGTTGTTTAGCCTGGAGAAGAGGAGGCTGAGAGGAGACCTCATTGCTTTCTCCAGCTAGCTGAAAGGAGGTTGTGGAGAGGAGGGAGCTGGGCTCTTCTCCCAAGTGACAGGGGACAGGACAAGAGGGAATGGCCTCAAGCTCCACCAGGAGAGATTTAGGCTAGACATTAGGAAAAAAATTTCAGGGAAAGGGTCATTGGGCACTGTCAGAGGCTTCCCAGGGAGGTGGTTGATTCACCTTCCCTGGAGGTGTTTAAGGCACAGGTGGATGAGGTGCTGAGGGACATGGTTTAGTGTTCAATAGGAATGGTTGGACTCGATGATCCAGTGCGTCTCTTCCAACCTGGTTATTCTCTGATTCATTGTGGGTTTGCTATCTACTAATTAGCACAGAAAGCACAATTAGTTTTAAACCAATGACTGTGAACCTAAGAGCACCAGTGCAACAAAATTAGCGATTCAGATGAGGCAAACATGGGAGAATTGAAGAGTTTGAGCTGGGATTCAGGAAAAGATACGTTCAAAAGTTAAGCATGGGTTTCTAGGTTGGCCTTAATAGGGAAGACTGTAAATACCCAGATTATGTCAAGGGTTAAATGCTGCCTTGATCTTATATCAAAGGCATTGATGCCCAGAGACTGTGGGTCGTCTGACTGATACTGGTGAGACAGTAGGAGATAAAAATAACATTAAACTGCAGCAAGGCAGGACTTGAAGCAAAACACCCACCAAATATTTATGGAACACACAAGTGCATAAGATTTATGTAAAGCTGAAACCTGGATAAAATAAAAAGGTAGCCAATTGAAATAAAAGGGTTTACTTTTTGTTTGATTTTCAATATTTGGAATAAATTGGTGCTATCTAAAGGTAGCAGTGACTAGACAAGATGAGTCAAAAACGTCAGTGCCAGTATAAAGACAAAGAGGGAGTGGAGGTGGTTGGAGTGGAAATAATCACGTTTACTTCTTTACCTTCTGCTTACAGTGTCCCTGAAGGGACCAGATGGCTCTAAGCTTTGAAGAGAGCTTTGCACTTTGTCCTGATTTGTTTTTCCTACAAGAACTTGGAAGTGCTAAGACCGAGTCTGGTTGGGAGTTGGGTGGAACCCAGGCTTCCTTGAGTAAACAGCAGTGCTTGTGCAGCACGACGCCTGTGTCACCGTGATAACCATGAACTTCCAAAGGAGTCAGGGCCAACACAGTCACTGACTTGTCTTATCCTCACGGAAATGATGGAATGTTGCTCTGTGTCTGAAGCAAGCATTTCAAAGTCTGGCCTACTGCAAGCAGGCTCCTGTTTTGCTGACACTTTGTTAACTTGAGACCAAAGAGATCAGGGATTTTAAGGCATAGCCATACATCTCTTGTCTGTCTGACTCTTTATGGTGTAAAAGTCTGTTAAAAGTTTAAATTCCCTTGATTTCCAAAGGGAAAGCATCTCCTTAAAAACCCATTCATCAGTCAGGGAAATGATGGTTTCCTCAAGGTGTGCAACTACAGCAGAATATCAAACCGGTGTTTAACTTCTCTGACAATAGTTTGAAGCGCTGCATGTAGTTATTCAGTTCTTACGTATTTTGCAATAATGCAGCTTGCGCAGAAGCATTTTTTTATATTTGTTAAGGTCATGATGTATCTGGAGATACTTTACTTCAAAAAAAAAAAAGACAGGAAAAAGAAAACTGAGCTCCGTAGCTAATTCTTTCCTGGCTAATTCAGCTGTAGTCAAGCAGCGCAAAGGGAAGAAGTTGTCATGCAAGATGTTTGTGGCTTTTTCTGTGGGGTTTTTTTTGCAATTCTTCCATTTCCTGGATCCAAAGATCTGTTGTGTTTTGACATCCTAGTTCTCATCAGGTCACTAGCTTCACTGAAACTGTAATTATTTTGGAAGTATAGGTCTTCTCATGCTATGCTGTATAAAGAACTGATGTACTGTACAAAGTAAAACATAATAAACAGGATTTTTTTAATTGGGGTTTTAAAAAAATTTTTTAATTGAAATTTTGGGCAGGAACGTGACTACATATGCAGAGTTGGTTTATAAGAAGCAGTTTAGCATCACTCTTAAAAATCAAAGCAGTGTGACAGGTTGAAAGATGTTTACGTATGAGAGCATACATTTCTTCATATGATATTTTCCAAGCATCAGCCTTGCTGCATCTAATTGTTTTAGTTTTTTCCTTATTTGTAGTAAGTCCATGAACGATATCTACAGTATTTGTTAACATTTGCTAATTCTTTTCTCCTGTTTGTTACAGTTATGAAGTTTTTTATTTGCTGCCATTTTGTGCTGAAGTATTTGAGGGCAGAGGGTGTGAGGGGAGCAGGGGAGGGAGAAGTTTTAGAATTGAGGCACCGTAGCAAAACATTTTCCAAGTACAGTTTTGAAGAGGCATTCACGTAGCTACAAAATGCAGCAAGCATCCCTCATAGCATACAGACTCGAGCATCAGTTTTTGTACAACGGCTAAGTTACTCCTGTAAAAGCTCACTAGTGAGTATGGTGGCCATTAGCAGGGAGTTGGTGTAGCCAGCACAGAGAGTACAAACTATAAACCCCAGGTTTTAGAGGAACCTCCCTAACTTATCTTCAAATTTTGTCGAGGTAATACTGGTCTGACTTTTTTTTTTTAACCCCTGAGGCATTGAGAACCGTGAATGTCAGTGAGCTGTGGTTGAAGCTGTGTCTGAGAGCTAGGTGGTGCAGTTTTGGAGTTGTAGCACAGCAAAACCAAAGGATAAAACTGAGTTTTCCTTTCTATATTCCTGCGTTTTGCAGACTCTCTTAATAAAATTTCTTCATTATTTTATTTTCTTGGGAGATCATTGTTTGAATCATAGAATCACCAGGTTGGAAGTGACCCACTGGATCATCAAGTCCAACCATTCCTATCAAACACTAAACCATGTCCCTCAGCATCTCTTCCACACGTGCCTTAAACATCTCCAGGGAAGGAGACTCAACCACCTCCCTGGGCAGCCTGTTCCAATGCCCAATGACCCTTTCTGGGAAAAGTTTCCTCCTAATGTCTAGNCCTGCTGGTCACATCGTTTCTGATCCAAGCCAAGATGCCATTGGCCTTCTTGGCCACCTGGGCACACTGCTGGCTCATGTTCAGTCCCTGTCAACCAACACCCCCAGGTCCCTCTCCTCCAGGCAGCTCTCTAGACAGACTTCTCCTAGTCTGGAGCTCTGCATTGGGTTGTTGTGCCCCAAGTGCAGGACCCGCCATTTTGGCTTCATTGTTTTGCTGTTTGCCCTGTGTCTGTGACATCTCATCCTCAAACTTGCCCTGAGACAGAGTCTTGTCTGCGTGGATTGTGCATAACTGATTCTGCGGAGGGTACCGAGATGTACTGGCAGCAGAAGGGTTTTCCCCTTCAGAAAAACAGATCCCAGCTAACTAATGTGACAGACTTTGCAGTGACCCATTCTTGCCACCCTCACACTTCCTGAGAAAAGCAGGGACCAGAACATGCGCTCTCCCAACAAAATATTGGAGGGCAGGGCTACCAGTTATGAAATGGGAAAGGTGAGGAAAGTAACAAGATGATATTTCAATTCTAAACATAAATTGGATTGATTAATTTGATTTAAGCAACTGTTCCACCATGTATTGGTGGAAGGTGTCTTGGGTACGAATGAGCAGAATAACAGGGCAAAAAACTCTTTTAAGAAAGCTTTTTATTCGTATCTGGATTATATTGGTTGGGATTTGATACTATAAGCATTTGTATCTTCTAGTATGTATTCACCTTACAGATGGAAGTTGAATGCTGTCCGGCTTTTAATGTATTACTCTTGAAATATAAATGTTTAAAATGTAGTGCTGAAGCTCTATATTTTTTAAAAAGCAATTTTTCTCCTTTTCAGGTAAGCTTCTGGGTTGTTAGAGAGATTCTACATGCACAGACTTTAAAAATAAGAGCTGAGGTTTTGAGCCACTATATTAAAACTGCGAAGGTAAGAATTTGTACGGGGACGCAGGGGTTATGGGATTCACCATGATGACAGTTCTTATATTTAAGTTGGTTAGTTCAAAATTACAGTTGGTTAAATATTTATTTGACAACTGGTTTACCTGTGGTTATATCTGTTGACATGAAGTACTGTTTGTCTTGTGCATGAAACAAAGTTGTTAAATACTGATGAAGATCTAAAATGTAGACATTCCTCGATAAAAACAGCTTAACTAAGGAACGCTATGATGTCTTATCCAAAATCCTGTTTATTTAGCTAATATAATTTACCGGCTGAGTTCTCTGATACGGTTAAATCTAAATGCTGTATGGAGGTGGTTCAAACAACTTTAGTCAGAACAGAAATAGCTTCTTTGCTTTTACTTTTGGAAGAAAGGGATCAGTTATCTCTAATTCCAATTGTGGCATGAATATTGTCAACCCAATAATGTGTTGTTCCAAAAACATTCCTGAGCTCAGGAAACATTTTACAGCTCTCACCCTGCAGGACCTTCCTTTAAAGCCTTTTTCATAAGAAAAGGGCTTTCATAAGCCCATTCATGAGAAAAGGGTCAGCAAATGTTGACTTCTTCATAGCCAAACCAGGTTACTAAAGAATCCTCCTGAAAGCAGATGAGGAGAGAGGAACCCTTATTTGGTTTGGTAGATGTGGGAAGACTCGTTCATTAGTAGACATGTAGGAACTGTTGGATGCTGGGCACCCAGACTGAAATTTCTGCCAGGGTGATCTGGCATAGACATTAAATCGTTGTGAAAAGGCTGTTAGCTTCCTGGCATTGCCCTGAATGGAGGGAGAATCATTGGCCTTGCTCAAAAACAGCTACTTGGAAAACCATCCCTGCAGGATTGCTTTTGGCCTCCCATATGTAAGGACCCCTCTGATAGCCAGCATTTATCTAGAATCAAGTTTGTCTATTTTTTTCCCCTGTTATCATATGAAAGGCCTCCTAATTAAGGAAACATGGGTAAGATGAGTTTCAAGAAAGAAAAGCTGTTTCCACCATTTCTTGAATAGCAAGCGTTCCTTATGTTATTATATTGTTTCTAGCAGGAATCCTAACCTATCTTAGTGAATTTTCCAAACCGATTAAACAGGATTTGCAATACTGTGATTGAGTGTCATCTTTTTGTTGGGCTAAAACCTGAGTTTGTGCGCTCCACCAAAAATCCCTGAATGTAGTTCAGTGCTCTGGGTGCTCATAGAATCTTAGAACAAACAGGTTGGAAGAGACCCACCAGATCATCGAGTCCAACCATTCCTATCAAACCATGTCCATCAGCACCTTGTCCGCCCACACCTTAAACCTCTCCAGGGAAGGAGACTCAACCACCTCCCTGGGCAGCCTGTTCCAGTGCCCAATGACCCTTTCTGTGAAAAGTTTTTTTCCTAGTCTCTAGCCTAAACTTCCCCTGGTGGAGCTTGAGGCCATTCCCTCTTGTCCTGTCCCCTGTCACTTGGGAGAAGAACCCAGCTCCCTCCTCTCCACAACCTTTCAGGTAGCTGTAGAGAGCAATGAGGTTTCCCCTCAGCCTCCTCTTCTCCAGGATAAACACCCCCAGCTCTCTCAGCCATTCCTCATCAGGCCTGTTCTCCAGCCCCTTGCCCAGCTTCGTTGCTCTTCTCTGGACTTGCCCCAGAGCCTCAACATCCTTCTTGTGCTGAGGGGCACACAACTGACCCCAGGATTCCAGAAGCGGTCTCACCAGTGCTGAGTCCAGAGGGAGAAGAACCTCCCTGGCCCTGCTGGTCACACCGTTTCTGATACAAGCCAAGATGCCATTGGATAGCCATCACGATAATTGATATTGCGGAGTAGCTTAAGGAACAGTGATTCTAGGCCATTTTTAAGCTGCTGTAACAGTAATGCCAGCAGTTAATTGGCCAAGGCAGATTGATGTATTTGGAGACAAGAAGAAAAAAAGAGGGGAGGCAAATTCCGAATATGAAAGAAAATGCCATTTTGCGCAATGTTGTATTGATAGTTTTTAATACAGTTCTTTTACCTTGATGTTTTCTGTGTTCATTTTCTATTTCATTGTTCCTTTCCACTGGTTGGTTTCAGTTGTCACACACCAGAAATTGTCTTTTAGTGAAAGGACTACTCCAGGTGCATGACGTTTGACATCTACCTGCCCAATTTCATCCTGAAACAATTTTTTTGGGTGTTTTGGTGCAGCCTTGGTAGCTACATGAGGCTGCAGTGCCAGTTCCATTTGCAATATTAAATACTGCCACAATTATATCATTCACAACTGGTTATACTTTACAGCATGTTAAATTCTGAAATTTTGTTGGATGTTATGAATGGAATTCACTGGGTTTGAATGTCAGAGCAATTCTGGCATATGTGACAATATGTCCCAAGGTGTGTGCCCGTAGAGATTCTTTTTGTTGTTTTGAAGAGATTTCTCTGACTGTGAAACAGATGGCGTAGGCTCATCCAAACCTTTATAGGAGCAGCAATAAGAATTTAGGAGGTGTCATAAAAGCGGTCTGTGCGCTCAACAGTTCAGTGTAACTGACTCTTCATTAGAGAACGCACAAGATTTCCTCATTTTGAGATTACATATTCTGTATCCATAATGGACAGCACTTGGAATGTTGTTAATTGTTATTGTCTTATATTTCTGTCCTCAGAAACTGTACGAGCTGAACAATCTGCACGCTCTCATGGCAGTTGTATCGGGCCTACAGAGTGCTCCAATCTTCAGGCTGACAAAAACGTGGGCGGTGAGTGAGCAACAGGACAGTGAAGGGGGAGTATTTATTCATAGGAGAATGTAGCCTTCTGTAGCTTGTTTTGAAGGAAACAATATTTACTACAGATACTTCTAATCTTGTCCTGTGTACATAATTCTTCTTGTGCTTTTTACGTCTATGATTTCCTGTCGAGTTTTCTTTCCATTCTGGCATAGGAATATTTTCCTTTGAAAAATAGTTCCCTGCAGATTCTGCTAAATGTAGAGGCTTCTAATTTGGCCAGAAGCTATTTTCTATTTAGTTGCTGGAAAATCACGAATGCCAAAGTGGGTCATACTTTAATCATTTAGGGGTTTATACTGTTGGAATGTGTTTTTGCTATGGAGAGCAGATGTCTAGAAACTTCTTGATTCACTTCCCATGAAGAGATTTTTTGTTTCTCTGACTGATAGCTAAATCTAGTGTTTTTTCTCAGAGTTTTCAGGATTATTTTTGTAGCTGTAATAACTGCATTACACAGGATATTTGTTGGTCTGATTTTGTACTGTTATGAAAGAAAAACGTTCTTTGGAAACATTCTTGTTTGACACCTGTTTTTTGAATGAAAATATCTTTTTTGTGTAGTTGGGACCTTGATTAGAAGAGCATTAGGATGACTCTTTGATAGCTCAGAGCTGAGAAAGTGCTGTGCTTGATTCAGCCACACTTTGTGTAGTTATCCAGCTGTTTTAACAATCAACTGTGACATTTTCAAGTGTGATGGAAATAATTAAGTGGCTGAAATACTACTGTGTGGGGCATCCATATACATAGGTCATCAAAAAAAGCCAAAATCTTCCACTGAAGACATGTCGACATATCCTCACATGTTACAAAAAAGAGTTTCTTTGTCTGGTAACTGAAAGATAATAATGTTCAGTGGATAAATGTTACCAAAATTGAATATAATTCACTCCTGTCAATGCTCTCATCTAGAATTCTGGGCATGTTCTGCAAGTGCACCATTAAATAAGACATCGTTTCAAAATACCAATAGTGTGGAAATCGTAATTAAGTTAACACTTCAAAATTATCTCAAGAACTGTTGTTTTTCTGGTTTTGTCATGTCAATGAATTGATGCCTTTTGTTATAATTGTGATGCCAATTTTTTTTGTAGATGACTCCAAACAGATTCAGCTATAACCATGTATTAATATCACCATATTAATTACTACCATAATTATGCCATTCATAAGTTTGCTCCCCCTTCCAACCTCTGGAATGCCAGGGAACCTCTCTCGTGTGTCTACAGGTGTTTAATTTCTCATACAATCCCAAGCAGGTTAGGTTTTCATCATTTTACAGAAGCTTTTCTTTTGGAAGTTCGGTTTATAAAGTCTTGAAGTAATTCCAAGCCTTTGCCTTTATGTATCTTAAAAACAAGAAAAAGCATGTGGAAAGGCACACCAAGCTATTCTTTGAGTTACCGAGTTATTTGATTACGTGGTAATGTTCGAAAACCTTGGACAAGGAAGGATTTCTCTTCTGTCTCTGAGACAGTTGGTAGCAACCAGCAAACAACACAACTCATAAACTCAGGAAAATAACCCTAAGTGTATTCTCTCCCTTTAAAAAAAAAAAAAACAAAAAAAAAAACCCTCGAGCTGAAAGGAGTCATTATATATTTGCTTGGTAATCCAATGTTCCTAGAAGAGATGAAATTCATGTCTTCTGATGGTATGTCGGGAATTTATCTCGCTCATTGTCTGCACACCCTCAGAACTCTGGAGAATAGCAAATGCTTCTAAAGGGTGAGTTGCCCTGTTCAAAATGTGAAAAGAATTATGAAACTTTCCGAGAAATTACATAGAGTAGAACCTTCTACTTCTCTTTGTTTAATGTAAAGGAAAGTCTAGATGACCAGCGAGAACTTGGGCAACGTAAGCAAATAATCATTTAGTGTCTGAAGGTGGGTGAGTGAATCCTGCCCTCCTCTGCCAGCACCCTGAAACCTCCCCTCTAATTTCTAGCATTTCACAAAGATCGTCTTCAGTGCTGGCACAGTTGAATTGGAAAGCTAGGAGCAGTCTGGAATGCTCTGGATTGTGCCCTGCTTCTGTAAACTTATCAGACTCAGCTTTTTTTATCTCTGCATATGGACATCTCTTTCCCATTCTTTACATCATTTAAGCCTAAGAGACAGAGGACTAAAAGTTGTTTAGAGAAAGAAGCAGCTCCAAAAGCAGAGAAATAACTGCTGGGTCCTTATTTGCCCTCAGAGAAACGCTTTTAGTAGTGTTGGGTTCTTTACTTTCTGCATGAATGTGGGAAATGGAGACCTGATGTGAATTGCACTGTGAGCACAGGGCAAGTCATAGAATCACTAGGTTGGAAAAGACCCACAGGATCACCGAGTCCAACCATTCTTATCAATCACTAAAACATGCCCCTCAGCACCTCATCCATCTATCCCTTAAACGCTTCCAGGGAAGGCGACTCAACCACTTCCTTGGGCAGCTTGTTCCAGTGCCCAATGACTCTGAAAATTTTTTTTCTGATGTCCAACCTGAACTTCCCCTGGCACAACTTGAGGCCATTCATACAGTCATACAGGATCATACAAGTCATACAGGATCAGCTTGCTTAGAGATTATTCAAAGAGCCTAAAATAATGTATCCAGCTTAAGCAAGATCATGCAAATCAGTGTGTTTTGAGGAAAATAACATTAATTTCATTCAAGTCTGAATTTAGGCCATTATTGTATCTGTTAGCCCTGTCTTACCTTCCCATCTGCAAATCACAAAAACCTTCCAGACACCAAATGACAGCAGAATATTTTAGAATATTATTTAAGTAAATCTAATGTAGGCTGATTAAACTGGGGCCATCTTCGAGGAAATCAAAAGATGTGTCATATTCTGTTGGTTGGAAAGAAGTCATGCCTGTCTGCTCTTTCCTTGTCCTAGAATTGGCAGATGTCTGTGGTTTTAATGAACGTGAGATTCTTGTTCATCCAAGTATTGCAACCAAAGCTAAAGATGTAAAATGTTGACTTCTATCACATTCGCACTGGTTGATCTTTAACTGAAAGAGAAAAGGGAATATGCATAAAAATATAGGAAACTGACCCTTGTTATTTTTGCACTATTGACTTATCTTCTAGGGGAAAAATTGTGACTGGAACCAGAGCACTGAGTCTTCTGCCAAAGCATTCAGTGGGAACGTCTTACACTCTGCTTTAAATTCTGGCTCTGAATGGAAATTAAGCCTTTAATAGGGTTTTGTAGTGGTAGTTCAGTTAGATGTTTTAAACATATTGTAACTTACTTTCCCAGTCTTACGAAGAAAGACTGGTTGCTGTTGCTGCTGTCAAAGGAAGGGCCAGCAGGGATGGAGGCAAAATGGACAATGAAAGAGATCCGTGACTCCCTAGTTTTGCATTTGAAGTGGGCATTCCAGTAATACTAAGAGCCAGTAAAGTTATAGGTTGGCAGTGTAGTGCATAATGCCCTCTGTAGAGAAAAATGGAGGAAATTCTTACTTTTTTCCAGACCTTCAAGTATGTGATATATGTAAATCTACACTTATTGTTTCTAGAATTGAAGTTTAGTTAAAGATATTTATCAGATCTTAATGGTAGTGTTTTATTCTTTGGAAAAGAATTTGTTGAGATAGCTCTCAATTCAAGAATAAGAACATATTAAGTATCCTCCAGGACCCCCAGAGTTCATCCCTGGCTATTTTTTTTAAAGCATAGTTTAAATATAACAAGAAAACCATTCTGTATTTTGAATACTCATTTTGAGTACTCCGAGTACTCACCTTTAAGGAGGAAATGCTTTCATTTTGAAGCAGTTGTATTTGAAAACAAACCAACTACCAAAAAAAAAAAAAGAAAGAGGTGGCAGTTGTGGAAATCCATGCTTTTAAGGGTAATAGAGAAATCATAATGCTCAAACCTAATGCTCATCTGGATTTGGCTTTTTTTTTTCTAGTTGCTGAGTCGGAAGGATAGAGCCACCTTTGAAAAGCTGGAGTATGTTATGAGTAAAGAAGATAATTACAAAAGGCTTAGAGACTATATCAGCAGCTTGAAGATGACTCCTTGTATTCCCTATTTAGGTAAGACGAATATTTCTAGTGGGAAACACTAATGACAAACATGCTTCTCCAGTAATTACACAAACTAATTACCAGCTTTTAAGCATTCGTGGAACTTCTATTATTTCGGTCAAGAATCTACAGCTGCTAGTTGATTCTGGATACCTGTGTGAGGCAAGAAATAACTTCAGTGCCTTCAGAAAGAAAATACCTATTAAACCTCACAAATACTTCAGGTTTTACATGCAGTATCAGTTTTCTAGGAAATATTTTCCCATATGTTGTATAGATACTGATAGACATCAGGAGAAGTACTTAAACTGTTATGCCTGCAGGTATTCTTAGAGCTTCATATTTGACTGTTTCAGCAATGATGGGTTTTAATTTATGAGAGGGTAGAAATTGCTGACCTGCAAGAGAAAATAAATGTAGATCTCAGGGTCTGGAACATGCTAAAATCTGGAGATAGTACTGTATTTAATTGTATTAAGGTGATGAGAGAAAGTGGGCTTTTACAGCTGACTCAGCTTTATGGAATAATTGTGAGTAAATTATATTCCCATTTATGTGAAAAACAGATAAATGTATGTTTAACGTGTATTGTTTCTGTTGCTGAGTTAATCTGTTACGTAATGTCTCAATGTAGTTTGAAGTGATTGGTGTGTTTTAAAACAAGCGGCAGAAAGAACAAAGTTGTCTTGAAACTACAGTCCTGATAAATCTGGATCCTTCTTGGAAGATTAGCTGTTGATTCCTATTTTTCTCATTTGATCAGAGCTTTAATCTTCAGTAAGACCTGAGCAGATTTGCAGGAGTATTACTTCTAAAATTTCCTTCCAGAGGCATTTTTACTGATCTAAGAGTTTTATGGAACAGAAGTAACTTAAGTTGCTGGGTTAACTGTTTCAAGCTTACCAGCTATAGGTTATCCTTCCTGAAAGGATCTTTTTCTGCTGTTACTTCTGGTATGAAATCGAATATGAGATCAGTGCTGCTCCTGGTTTAAAATGTGTAGAAATGCCTACTTAAATTTCACAGTTGGAAATGGTGATGGAGTCTGCTGGGGAGGGGATTAATTTTAAGGTCCATTGCCTCTCGGATGTAAAAGGAAGGGTGGAGTGGAGCTTTCTTCACTGTTGGTGTGGAGGTCCTGCAGTTGCTGTGTTCCCCTAAAATGCTCTTCAGAAGAGTGCTGATTAGTGTTATAATCTTAGCATTATGAGACAAAGCTTAAATGGGTTTTTTTGTGTGGTCTTTGCAATGGGAATGGACCCACAGAAGGACGGGTTGTTTTCTTCTTGTCATAGCTTGCTCATTGTGGACAAGATAAAGATGTCCTTCCACATTGAACTTGAGCAGGGGGAAATAATATTTTCCAGTTCCTTGCAGCAATAAGTGTGATGTGATTCCAGAGTTCTAGAAATGCAGGTGAGAGCAGCAAATGGTCAGTACGGACTCACTAGCTTAAGTGCTAGCGCTCAGAGCTGTGTAACACCAATAAAAGCCTTCAGCACTTGGTCACGTGAGGTGGGATTTGTCATTGCTGTTGTATCAACCAGCCAGCTAAAGCAGCCAAACCAAATGGGATCTGTGTATGTGATCACAGAATCACAGAATNATGAAAACCCGCTCTCAGAGGGAATCTTGTCATGAAGTTCCGATTAGTTTGAAATAGCACAAGGAAACAATTGAGCCGTTTCTTGAAGTAAGATTTTTTTATTTAACTAAGCAGTACTACCTTGTGGAACATTTTTATAGCTGTCTTTCAGGAAGAACATCCAGAAACAGAAAAGCTGAAAATAGGTTATTGAAGTATTCATCTGATGAGTATTCAGCTACTTCAGTGATAATGCTTACAATAGACTTTGGAAAGAGAAATGAAAATCATTTTGGGTTTAGTACCGGTTAGACGTTTTTCAAGGCCTGCTTGATAAAGTTCAGACTGGTAGTACAGGAATGGTGAAAGCTGTATCCTTCACGGATAAACTAGTTCTGAACACCCAGTGTAATAAGCTCGAGGGATGCTACAGCCTCTTTTACCCTGCCTAGGAAATTTGACTCAAATGCTGAGAACTGATAGTTACAAACTGAGCTTTCCCTCCTCGTAGTCTTAAAGCGACAACTTAAATTAGAAGTTTTTCCGTTCAGAGCACAGTATGCGGTCTGAGCTTTCTGGGTACGTTTTGTAATAGTGTTTAGTTAACGCCATCCTGCAGCTTTAAATTAAGGAAGACTCACTTTCTAGATGTCTGATATGTAAGATCTAATTTAAAGACTGAGTGCAAGCTAATTTTACTTAGGGGGTTCTGCAAAGTACACCTTTCACTGGCTGCACTGAATAAGCAAACACTGGTCGCATGTAGCAAGCCAGAGATTCTTGTGGTAAAATAAGGTCTCTTCCAAGCTTGAATGAACCAAAGCTGTTAGAATTGTTCATTAAAGGAATGGTTTGGGTTACATTTTCAGCTTTTAAATTTACCTGAACTGCTTTTCTGTCTAGCTACTGTAGGAAAAAAAGAATAGACTACAGATACTCTGAATTTTAAGCCTTTACGAGTAAAAAGCGTTTTATAGAACACTCAGTCAATGAGGTCTATGCGATAATTGTAACAAACAAATATTCCTTATATGAGGAACAGTTTCAGAATTGTGATCTTAAATATTTTGTCAGTTAAAATTCTTGGAATTCAGTAACGGAATATGCTGGGTCTAATTCCCCACCTCTTCACCCACCCCCACCAACCCCAGTTAAATATTGTTGAAATTTGTTGACTTTGATCTCTGACCAAAGAATTAATTATAGCCCTTGCAGCCAGATATTATCAATGAAGCTTTATCAACTCCAGAGTATGTTTTGAAAACAGAATGCTATTTTCTCTCCTCTGAATTACAAATGAGCTTTTGCACAGCAATTGGTACTGACTAATTTAGCATAACGATAATATTAGATTATTCTTTTAGCTCTTGGGGGAGGGGGGGGCGGGCTAGGAGATTATATTAAACAGGGAGTAAGTTCCTCAATATCCTGAAGGCACATATGGAGGTGCCAAACAAATCTGTTGGTTACAGTACAGAACAGCATATTTAGGTTTTGTGTAGTATCAAGTTAAATTAGGTAAGCCCTGTGGCTAAGTACAATTATTAAATAATTTTACATACTAGGGAAATGCTTTAGTGTCAAAGACTGTGGTACCTACAGCAAATGTTTTGTTGTTTCCAGTCACTGGAATTCTCTTGTTTTGATGCAGAATGATGTATGGCTTCTGTTACAGGTTGGGAAAGTACCTTCTAATTAATTTCTTAAATTACATATTAATTCCAATGGAAAACTCATATTGGAAAGTAGGAAATTTGATACTTACAGTATCAAAGGTTGCATACGTGAAGGGGAAGGGAAACTTTTATGTCATAAGAGTAATCCCAAGTTTGGGGTGGCAAGGAGAAAATGCTCAGAGCTCATCTCTAATCTGTGTTTCACTCTGTCAGCCGAAAACTGTATTGGAGGAAAACTTCCAGCATTCAAAGGCTTGGTCCTTCTCTAAATCAGCGTGTGTGAGCACTTGGCCAGACCTCACCACTCCTAGTTGGAGCAGGACAGGCTTCTCCAAGTGTCAGGTCATGATTTTAGTATCAGGACTCTTCATTTCGCCATTTAAGTTCCAAATATCAAGAGGTATTTTTATGTATTTAGGGTTCTTGAATACGGAGGTTGAAGGTAAAAAAAAGTCCCAAGCAATTTGCTTGTCTTAAGCTTATCCATAATTTCATACAATTATTTTTCTTACTTTAGTAACATTTTTGCCTAAGTGTTTTTTACAGAAGGTAAGTTATGCAGATCTTACAGAATTCTATACAACGCTAAGAAACTTTGTGTTTAGTTTAATTCACCACTTCATTTTGCAATAATTATTTGTTGCAAAAATCTCTCTGCTGGCAAAGCTTAGAAGGTCTTCGATTTTTTTGTGTAACTTCATGGAGTAAATCTTTAAACGGTAATGTGAAGTCAGATTTTTATCGAAAGCAATACTGACATTTTTAAATAAATTGTTAAATAACTAATCCATTTTCACATTAAAGCAAGACAATGTAATTTCACATATTTACATTTAAGGGTTGAGTTAACCTGAAAAAAGCATAAGCTTTTTAAGTGAAAAAGCTTATATCTTGTCTTACATCTGGATTTTTTTACCAGCTTAAATCATAGAATCATAGAACAACCAGGTTGGAAGAGACCCACCGGATCATCGAGTCCAACTGTAATGGCTGTTTACATAAAGTATGTTGGACTTGAACAAAGATAAATATGCTTTGCAAGCACAAACATCTGCTTTTGTGAATGTGTGTTTAAAAAACACCGTCTGTCACAGTAGAAAAAGTTTCTAAAAAAATAAGAAGGGAACACAACAGGGGGGAAAAGGGGGAACAGGAAAACTGTAGACCTGCTCTTTTGCAGGGGCAGATTGTGCAAAATAATGATTAAAAAGTAATATTTCATTTTTCTGCAACTCAAGTGCTGAGAAGTTTTATACGTGACCACTTGAGCACTGTGGAATTCTCTTCCTCAGTCAATAGGTCTGATCATCATTTGAACTGATTTCAAGGAGTAGGAGCCTCCACGGTACTCAGCCCAGAATATCCCGTCCTGGTACTTGCTGCGGTAGTGGCCTCCCCTGTACCACACCCCGTTGAGGTTGGAGTGGGCACAAGCGTTGTACCACCAGCCACCTTTGTGAAAATGAGCACAGTTTCCTGCAAAAGAGAGAGAAGTGGGTGAATCTAAGCTTTAAAGAGAAGTGGGGGAGAGCAAACACTTCCATAGTCTTGCTTAATTTTAGAGGGAACTTTGAAGGACCACCTGTTGGTGGTCCTAATCAAGTGCTGCTTTGGCTGAAACGATGAATTCTGTTGGAACAACAGCTGTTGCCTGGAGGGATGATCATTAACAGGGTATTTAATGTGATGGCTGAAAACCAAGGAGCTCAACCATTCCCAGGCTACCAGCAGTGCGTGCCTGTGAGCTAATGTTCAAGGAACTCTGATTATGTACTGTTTAGAAATACTTCAGTGGAAGCAATGTGAGTTGATACAGTCCCAAGCAGTGTACAGGGCACAGTTCCACAAAGACTCGCTTGTAACTTATGTATTTGCTGTTGCAGTCTCAGATGAGTTTGCAAGATTTGTTCAGCTTTATGGCTATTGACAGCTGAGAAAAAGCAGTTGAAGTATTGCACTCCCCAGCCTTTTACTGCTGAGGCTTTAAGGGGAAAGCTGGAGGAAGAGCATGGAAATGAAGGAAAAAGTCCTTTAAGGAGAATGAAACAGTGATTTGCCCTTCTCTCAAGCCTCAGTAGATGACTAAGCCTGTGCAGAACTGCAGTTCTTCAGAGGCTTTAGGTCATGGTGATTACTGTTTTGTGGCCACAGCACTACTCTGAGAGATCATAGAATGGTTTGGGTTGGAAGGGACCTCAAAGACCCTCCAACTTCCCTCCTGCCATGGGCAAGGACACCTCCAACTGGACCAGGCTACTCCAAGCCCTGCACTCTCCTGCACTTGGGGCACAACAACCCTGTGCAGACCTACAGACTAGAAGTCTGTCTAGAAAGCTGCCTGGAGGAGAGGGACCTGGAAGTGTTGGTTGATAGGGACTGAACATGAGCCAGCAGTGGCCCAGGTGGCCAAGAAGGCCAATGACNAAAAAATTTCACGGAAAGGGTCATTGGGCAGTGTCAGAGGCTGCCCAGGGAGGTGGTTGATTCACCTTCCCTGGAGGTGTTTAAGGGATGGGTGGACGAGGTGCTAAGGGACATGGTTTAGTGTTTGATAGGAACTGTTGGACTCAATGATCCCAATGGGTCTCTTCCAGCCTGGTTATTCTATGATTCCACAATTCTAAGCCCCATCCAACCTGTCCTTGAACACCTCCAGGGATGTGGGAGCTACCACTGCTCTGGGCAACCTGGGCCAGGACCTCCCCATCCTCACAGATAAACATTTCTTCCTGAGACTTCATCTACTCACTTGCTGATACATTCTGACTGCAGTCACGTGCAAGTGATAAGGGTGTCATTGAGCTAAATAGAAAGCTTGCTCATGTGTGCCTGCAATGGAGTTTCTGAATGGTGCAGGGATTTGAAGGGGAACCGTGTCAATGGGATATTTATTATTATCAATTGAAGCATCTTTCAAAAGGGTTATTTAATCTGAATTTAAAGGTGATATCAGTACTGGAATCTGCTGTAGTCACTTGTCACATGCACACTACTTTTCTTACCTGAATACATATCCCTGTCTCTGTCCAGTGTTGTGAATTGCTTTCCATTATGCCATATCATGGAATCGCCTGCGTTTCCTTGGTATGTTCCTAGGCGTAGCCTGTAGAATTCGCTTTCAGGCTCCAGACGGAAACTGCTGTACTCTGCATAGACTTTCTTATTGCTCCAGTCCTCCAGCTCAATCAATAGTCTGTAGTTATCCTGATTGGTGAGCATGTAAATATTTTCTAGTCCCAACCAGTACTCTGCATCGATGTTTCCAAATCCTTTCTGTACAGAAGAGGATCAGAAGGAGATGTTAGCTCTCTACTTCTTCGTCAAAGCATTAATCAGCAGGAATGTTATGAATCAGTGGAACTTGGGTACCAAAAGGCTTTAACCATCTGAGTAACAGCTCAGCACATGCATTTAAGTGCTTTATTTCACTGCACTTGGCCATTTGCTTAACAAGACTGCAACCTGTGTGAGGTATTAATGGAATTAGTAAAGGTGCCTGGTTTTTGTGATGTCCTCCTCTTATTAAGGTAAAGGGGATGAGAACAGGGAAACAAAGAATGTATTTCTTGACAAAGCTGAGAGAATGTGTGAATAATGGCATGCAAGGGTGTGTATTTCCATGTTGGAAAAGGTATTTATGGTTCGGCAGTCTTAGCGTTCAAGGTAAATAACTCTGTTGCCTTCTTAATGCACCTAGTGTTGGTTTTTACTGTAAATTTAATCGCATAATTCATCTATACTTTTTACTAGATGTATTGAACCTCTTTCCTTTCCAGTGACAGCCTCCCAGTATGGCAGCTGTGAAGTAACATTTCATGTCTGCTGTCCCTGAGTTGACCTGTGTTGTTCATGTGTGGTGTTTGCAGCTAGGGTAGGTGCCTCACACACTGTAGCTGTCTGTTAGAATTCCTGCCCTCCGAGGTCTCCCTGCCCTCCATCTCAGGCCATTGGTTCTGTAGGACCTGCAGTTGATTTCCTATTTTCCATCACGTTCGGGGGAAGCCTCCTTCCTGTAGATAAAGAGTGTAGGCTCCTAACTCAAGCTGCAGTTTTACAAGTGGTTTAAGTTGGTCTAGCGTCACGCTGCTGCCAAAAATGGTAGCAGTGCTTCTCTCCTGGCCTGCAGCCACATTTAGAACAATTCTCTTGTGTCACCATTGTAGCCATGCAGCTACACAAAGGTGGGGAAAGAAGCAGAAATGTGGGTGTGGGAGACATTTCTGTTACCAGTGGTGCAGCCTTTAGTTTAACACCAGTCACTCAGAGGCACCTTCAGGTGCTTGGAGTTAGGCAACAAGAACACCTCTTCAGCTGTGCTATTTAATGAGAAATCTCTTGGGACAAAATCTCACCTGAGATCAATGCATTATCAAATACCACTTACACTAGTCTATTTCCTTTGTGTTATGTTCAAAATGTTGATGGCAAATATGTAAGACACCCCATAATGACCTTATAACATGTTTTTAAAACCCTGGATCTTTACTGACAAGTAAAGACTTTGAATAATGGTTGCTATGGGATGATTAACATTTGAATGATTAAAATCCAAGAATGTAAAAAGTTAAAATCCTATTTTGTCACTTCCTTTTTATGGTATTATTTTCAGATTACTAATTGAGTCAATGTTACTCAGTTATATATTTCCAGGTACGATGCACGTGACAATTGTAGATCCACTTAAAGTGCAGCTTTGTAGGGAAAAACTGCATCCTTTGTGTGTGAAGTCGGCACATGATTAATATTTAAAGAACTCAACAAAACAGATTTTAACATTTCCCATCTAGCATGTAATTGCTCCAAAGCAGCATATTTGTCACACTATGTACTACGCCTGCTAATGCATAATATTACAGTAAGATACAAGAATCTGTTTCCCTTCACCAGCCCTACAACTTCAACCTGAATTAAAGAAAATAATTTCTAACTTTTAAACTATTATTAGGAATGTTTTGAAGTTGAGATCCTTCAAATCTATTAATTTGCTTAAATTAATGATTGCAGTGGCTGAAATGGATTATTCATAAGGGAGAAAATTAAGCTTTTCAAGTCCTTACTGTAGTTCTCAGTGTATTTAATAGAAATCATGTGTTCAGTTAGGTCTTTCTAATAAATGACTTCCCTGTCACTGTCTAGGATAATGCGTGTGTCCCCTGTTGTTTTGTTGGCTTTACCAGTCCAGGCTGCTTCAGGCAATCAGAGTTCATCCTAAATTAAGTAATACATCGAGTGCAATTGGATATCCCCACTGAAATATGTTCACTTCTGAGGCTTTGGCCATTCTTTTTTACTTACTTTTGTTTGTAAAAGTAATTTCACTCTAACTTTAGCAGCTATCTGTTTCTAGTTCCTCAGCATTTACCTTTCAGTACAACCATTTGCAGTGAAAAATAGCATCAGAAACACTTGCACTGTCTTGATTGCTACAGTTCACATCAGTCCCATGCTGAAATGAAACAGCTGGTTTTTTTGCATTCCAGAATTTACCTTGTAACTGTCCCAGTTCCTGAAAAAGTTCACAGATCCATCTGTCCTCTTCTGAATAACTGCCCAGCCTCCAGGGTCCAGGCTGTTTTCGCACCACAGTTGCATTGGCTCGTTGCTATTCTCAGGTTTGATCATATAAATCCCGCTGTTGGAATGCCCGGCTTCCTTGGCTTGTTGGCAGTCTTTGAATGGACCTTTTTGAAAAGAAATATTGTGAGCATTCGAGCTTGGCTGTGGAGTGCACATTGTTCAGGAATGGTTTGTAATGGAAAGTCAGTAATTCAATTAAGGTAAAAATACCATGGAAAACAGTGTGAAAAGTTACTGTCTTAGTTAAATTGTGTATATATAAATAAACAAAACCTTCATTTTGCTAAGCAGGTAATATACTTCGGTTACCGACACCCAGTTTTTAACATTGCTGTGTCAAAGATTTGTACTCTGACTCTTAATATGCAAGAAGTGCAATATGATTTTCATTACTACTTTCTCCTGTACTGCTTTTACAAAAGATAGAAGGGTTCCTTGAATACTGCTCCTTGAATCCTGTGTTCAGTTCTGGGCCCCTCACCACAAGAAGGATGTTGAGGCTCTGAAGCGAGTCCAGAGAAGAGCAAGGAAGCTGGGGAAGGGGCTGGAGAACAGGCCGGATGAGGAACGGCTGAGAGTGGGGGGGTGTTTAGCCTGGAGAAGAGGAGGCTGAGGGGAGACCTCATTGCTCTCTGTAACTCCCTGAAAGGAGGTTGTGGAGAGGAGGGAGCTGGGCTCTTCTCCCAAGTGACAGGGGACAGGTCAAGAGGGAATGTCCTCAAGNGTCTACGGACATGGAATTGCGTGAAAAAGTATTCTTATACTGTGTAACTTTTTGTCTTTATGCACTTACTCAGTTCTAGGACCACCTGGTGACTATGGGTAGGAGTCTTTTTACATTTCATGTGTTATCTTGGCATGATGCATGTGGATGTACAGTGATGAGGAAAATATGCAAGCACTGGAGAAGGACTTTTGAGCAGCTGAGTGGGCTCACATACTTGTTTTCAGGGCTGTGATTCTACAAAAAGGTTGTTGCTGTTGGCAGTGCTGTTGTAATTTAGTAAATTAGCTGTTTACTAGTGAAATGCAAGACATGTTCTGAGGCCTACTTAGTGGTGAATGCCCTAAATGTATCCAAAAACTTGTACTCAGTAAATGTGGAAGTACATTACTTGCTTTTCTGTCCTTTTAGAAGACTTTCTCAAATCTACTCTAGAATTTCAGAGAAAACTCATCAGTCATGGAAGAAGTTGATGTGCAAAGCCGCATAGAAGACAGTTGTTGAGGTTATTCTTCAATCGAAAGTAGATGTCAAGTGAATGTGACCTTCTTTGCAGACTAAGGTTGCATGACAAAAGCAAACTGAAAGTTGCACTTTTTATAGATTTTTGAAGTAGTAGTTGCCACTTGGCTAGATGTGCAGTTAGCAAGAAATCTTGTTAGCAAGAATCTGTAATTCTTGGTTAATTGGACTGCAGAAAGCATTTGTATCTAACAAACGTGACTGGTTGGAGGTTCTGGCTGCAACAGTGCTACCCAGAGCACTGCAGACATCGAGCCGTTGCTCTGAGTGCTGCTGCACCCTGTACTGTCGGCATGTGGGGATGGTGTTGTCATTTGTGCAGTGGTAGCTTAGGAAAGGAATACTGTCGCTTTGGAACATGAGTGCCTTCATTCTCGTTCACAATTAAAATCTTCCCCACGGGTTGTGCATGTGGGCAGTTTGCCCAGTGGATAGATAATTCCTGAGCTAAGTTGGGTCTCCTGCCCTTTCCTTGAACTGTCATAAGTACATTTGGGCACCGTATATCAGAACCGGGGAGTTTGTTCTAGAAGTGTTCTTGTAAAGCAATTATTATAATAGAAAAACATTAAACAGACAAGCAGTATTTTTTTTAATTTTAAGTGACTATTAAGAACAGTTCAGTTATATCTGCAGTGTGTTATTGCATATAGTTTCTACTGGACGAGGAATTGAGGAATCCTTTTTTCCATGAGAGACCCAAGCAAATTTTTGGGAGTGATTTTAGGTAGCATTTAAGGCAGACAGAATTGTACCAATCTGTTTATATAGTGCACTTTGATCACTCTTGGATTCATCTGACATTAAGGTCACGGGATGCGAACTGTCTGCTTTTTGATACTCAGATGTCTCTGTGCACTCATCATGAATTAATGTTGTAGTAGGGGCACAGCGAACTTCTCCCCTTAGTATAAAGAAATCCCACGAACCCCATAACTTTCGGTTTACACCTTTGAATTGCTTTTGAGAAGTACATTCTTTGTACAGAATTATTTTAAGTTAACGGTTGAAAAACAGATCCGTTTCATGTTCAGTAGAAATGCTGAGACTTGTGAAACTGAGGTTCTCCACAGTGCTTATGTGATTGGGGGTCTCTGGCCAATGAGGAAAAAAACATTTAAAAACCCATATTCTGTTCAGAATATATTATCTATGTAAGAAATAAATATCTCATGACTCTCTAGTCTTCTGAAGCAGTCTGTGTACACTAAGTTGCTGTTGCAGTTATAAGTTAGATGTACTCTGAGACAATGATCTCTCAATTATTTCACTTATAAAATTGTGCTTTAAACTAGTGGTTTAGTACAGATCATTTTCTATTGTAAAAAGAGTAGAGAAGCAAAGTGATGAAGTAGCTTAGTTTAATAAAATGATAGCTGAATCCTGTTGTAAGATGCAAAATGTTATCTTGAGTGTACGAGATAGAAACTTCGTTTAGAGGATTTTTTTGGGCAACAGTAGGGGAAAATTCCAAAATAAAACTGGGCTTTTTTTTTTTTTTAAGGAGAAGTTACATTGCTAACTGAAAGCCATAAGCAGCAANGCTTCGTATAGAGGATTTTTTTGGCAACAGTAGGGGAAAATTCGAAATTAAAACTGGGCATTTTTTTTTTTTAAGGAGAAGTTACATTGCTAACTGAAAGCCATAAGCAGCAATGTGGGTTTTGTGTGTGTAATTTTCAAATACTCTTTCTACTTGAAATTACTTTTTGCAACATATTGGCAGCAAAATTTTGTTTCGTTGGTTTTTTTTTTTTTTTTTAAGGAAAAGTTACGTTGCTAACTGAGAGCCATGAGCAGTAGTGTGGGTTTTGTGTAATTTTCAAATACTCTTTCTACTTGAAATTACTTTTTGCAGCATAATGGCAGCAAAATCTGGTGACAGTGGTTGTTTTTCCAGGGATCGAGGCAATTGTGAAAGCTGTAATTTCCAGGTACATTATTCTTCCTCAATTTTTAGATCAATTTTAAAGCAAATTAACCAAAATACTGCTCAGAAAATAAGATCCTATCCTTCTGTTCCCCCTAAATTTAGAGTTTTACTCTCCAGCCACAATATTAGTATGCATGTCAAGCCTTCTATAAACTTCTGCAGCCTGCAAGTATTTGTTAGGTACAGCTTCATCAGGTACAGTGGGGGAAAGATCCTACTCATTTGTCCACTTTATTCTTTTATATATGTTGTCAACAGGTCTGTTTCTAAATGGTGTTGTTTGGTTTTCCTTGGTCGTTTTCTGACAGCTTTATACATTATAAGTAGGCATGGGCTTTAAACCAGAAAGTTCATTCTGCTGTGACATAGACACTCTTGTTTCTTTGCACTATTAAATATGCTTACCTAAATTTGAAAACTTAGATAATAACTGGATGTTTCGTTGCAACTTTATGTTTATGGTTTGATTATCGGTGATCTACAAGCTGTAGCAGTTCTCAACCTTCGTTTCCCAAGGCACGGCAAGAAACATTTGAACTTAAAACTCAAGAATATAATCGTAAATAAAGGAAGCGGAATACTGTTAAAAAGAAATTTCCTGGGATTTGAATTCCCGTGCAAAAATGGATTCAAACTCTGAACTTTTAGGGGTGAAGGGTTAGTGAAAACCAGGAAGTCACTGTTTTCTGGAATTACACTTTTGCTGTCTGACCAAACATTCATGTTAATACTTTCATATTAGCTGTTTTCTCTGTATCATGATGTGCAACTTAAATTCTCATGACATCTGGCATTTTAGTTGGGCCTGTGACTGAATTTTCTGCCCACTTTGAATAAAACTAGTTCTTCTTTACATCAGCAGTTGTTTGTTTGTAATGCTGCAAAACAGTCACAAATGAATAAATGTTTGTCTTCATCTTAGGAGCCAAGTTGAACTTCCAGCTGTGACTAACAGCAATTTGAAAGTCAAAAAACAAAAAAAAACCCACCCCTTTGCTGTGTGAGCTAACAGAGGCCAAGAGCAAGCGCTTGAATAGAATCATAGAATCACCAGGTTGGAAGAGACCCACCGGATCATCGAGTCCANTCTCCACAACCTCCTTTCAGGTAGTTGTGGAGAGCACTGAATCCTTAATTTTTTTTCCTCACAGTTGTGTCAACATTTTAATAAAGTGAGAATCATGATAGAATTCAGAGTGGCTCAGAGCTGGGTAATTTTCTTGTCACTAGTTTTGTTTCTAGTGATAAATGAATTTGTCTGATGACCCGAAGAATGTAACACATGAAGATGTGAGTGATAGTCCTGAATGTATTTTCATAATGCTTATGGTATTAGTTTACCTTGCCATCCCCTACTTAGGGTGTAGTTTTCAATTTTAAATTTTGAAAGCTGAGGGTATCTAATTGGATCCAGCCTTGATTCAATTATCCTTTCAAACTTAACCGACTCCCTTGACTATTTCAACAAAACTCCTAGAGACTTTGTTGCACCCCTGTGTTGGTGGATTTAGATGTTCACTTTAGAGCAGCTCAGAACAGAATGGGTACAATACTTCTAGTGGGATTAACTTATGGAAAGTGTGTATGTGCTAAACATAAAGGACAACTACTTAAAATTGCTTTGTTTATTTAGGATTAATTAGCTTCTCTTATTCACCCTTGCCAGTCAGTGTTACATGTAGCCAGTAGGTACCTTCAGAAAAACAGGGCTAAATACTAGAAAGTATATGCTAATATTGAGTCTTCCTTCCCATAACTGAAACCTAGCAGGAGACAGAAACGCCAATACTTTTTGATTCAAAGGTGTAAATTCTTGAGATTGAATTTCTGAGTAACAACTATTTCAACAAATTTACCTTGTGCAGCTCTAGCTTAAGCATTAGACTGTTTGGCAAAGTAAAGCTTTCCTTGGGGGGGAAAGGGAAATCAGAAACAGGAGAAAGGCCAGGCTGCATCTGATACTTTAAATTCTTAGTTCTGATACTTTAAATTCTCCTGTTTCTGAACATTAAACCATGTCCCTCTGAAATGGAGAAATCTCAAGTTAGGTAAATAGCGATAGGTAACTCACCCTCATTAATTAAAGCCAGTGGTGGTACTCTGAATGGACTCTTTGTAGGAGAAGTAGCTGGATCAGGTGGTGGCCTTACATCTCTGTCTCTAGGGTAGCCTGGGTCTCGCTGTATCTCGTTGCCTCCCAGAAGAACAGGAGCATATGGCTGGCTGTTAGGAATGTGCTGTGGCACAACTTGAACGAGAGGTGGAGACCCATGGGGGTCCTGTCGTGAGAAGATTCTCAAGCACTGCTCTTCCAGCAGCGAGATAGTCACAGACTGGTTATTTACAAGATCAGTTAGTGCTGCATATTTTACTTCAAGCTCCTTGTATTTTGTTGCCATCTTCAACATTTCTGTTGTAACATTGAGGACTTTGTTTTCCAGCTGGGAAAGCTCAAGTGAGTTATCACGCTTTCGAATTATCTCATGCAAAAGTTGCATATAGAGCTGGGTGACCCGGGAGTTCATATTACGACTTTCTTTCCTCAGCAATTTTACTTCATTCACAATGTTTCCATCCACGTCCACCACCAGCTGCAAAATGTCAATCTCCCGCTTTTGCTTGGACAGCACGTCCTTCAAGTTCTCTATGTCCATTCGCGTGACTTCATCCTTTCTGTTGCCAGTAGCTGGTCCGTTGGTATTCACGCAAATTGGCCCTGTGATCTTCTGTTCTGGGACCAAGAATGTGTAACCACATTTCTTCCCTTCCTCTCCACCGTCTGTCGAGCGAGGCTGCCTCCGCTGAGATGCTTTACTGGGTGTAGATTGTTCTGTACAGCGCCAGATAGACAACAGCAGGAACAGGAGCACACCCGAGGTCTGTTTAAGTATCTTCATTTTGAAGCAGGTATGATGACTGCTAGAAGACAGTATTGAAGAGATAAAAGATCAAATACTTCAATCAAAGCCATAACTGTTACTTAAACTGCCTAAACATGTCAGTGGATTTGCCATGTTCACATGTATGCAGACGAGTCTTTGCAACCTGTTACTCGAAATTAGCTTCAAAGAGCAGTTTTCTATTTTGACCAACAAACCCTAAAATTTAGGGTTTGGACTTAATGAAGAAGTTATTGCAATGGGTAATCTTTCAGAAACACTGTTCTGCAGAGAATGCTTTATGCTTTCATTATAGATCTGCCTGATTAGATGTATGCTCGCTGCAATTAAATGTACAAGCTTGTAGAACGTCCAGACTGCTTCCAGAATATCTGCATGGAGGGGAAATAGGGGAATGGTCATGCCCGATAACGTTTCTCAAACTTCATTTAGATATTAGAATTTGGGTTATTTACACCTTTCTGGTCCTCTTTTAGCTTTGTACATGTATAACTTGGTAAATGCTGTACATATACCTATTCATATGTACACAGATATAGCAGACTTGGGAAGTATAGATGTATCAAACGCTGACTTTGGACATTACAGAATCCAACCATTCCTATCAAACATTAAACCATGTTCCTCAGTACCTCGTCTACCTGTTGGTGTCAGGCAGGAGATTAGTGTGACATAATTCTCTTAAATGTTGAAAATTATGTACTCGAGTAACTTCAAATTTGTAAGGAAAACCCATAATGCTGTTTCTCCTGCACTGGTTGTCCCTACTTAGTTGCCTTTTGAGATGAATATTTAAATTGTTGTCCCACTACTTTTGTATCTTTGAGAACATTTTTATCCAAATAACCCTGAAGTACCAGGTGTGTTATCAATACAGATACTGTACTGAAGTGGTTTGTTTGCCTCTTAAAGAAAAATAATGTATTTCTTTTAACTTTGTGGTAAGGATTAAAAGACAGTGAAAAAGATCCAAGAATTTTTTTAGAGATCTCAAGGTTTTAACTTTATTTTTTAGATATTTGAAATGATAAACAAAGTTAGCACTTAAATCAGGTGGAAAACCTCTCATTTTTCATGTTTTACTTGCTTTGTCAGGCAAATCGCTCTTTGTTCTTATCTCAGCTGTTGATCTGGTGTTCCTTTCCAGACTGTGATTAGTGTCTGTGCAAAGCCTCGTCTGGTGGCCTTGGTGTAGTTACGAACACAAATAAAGTAAAACTGGAGAACAGCATCGTTGTGCTGTTCCTGCCAAGTGCATTTGGCAATCCTGAAGGGTGTCCCTGAAGGAGAAGCAGACCAGTGCTGCTCCCTTTCCGTTTCCATTCCCATTTTCATTTACAAATGATAAGGTGACCTTTGTGTCAGGTTACTTATCCCAATTCTGTTAATGGCTTTAATGTTACTGCTGCAGATGATGTCTGTCCAGCCTCACAGTAAGCATATCAACCCTTTATTTTTTGGCTCCGCTAAGAGCACTGGTTACAAACTTCAAACTATGCTGTACGGACAGTCAAGAATTATATCTAGGGACATTGATCGAATGTTCCGCTGCTGCCTCAAAACCAGCTTTTTCTTTGGCTGACAGTTTTGTTCCTTGCTTTTAACAAATGCTGAAAATAGTTTCTCACCCAACATAACTAGACAGAATACATAAAAGTTTTTGAAAGTTTATATTTTAAAACTTATTTCTGTATGTTTTACTGTTAGTATGTAATAATAAGTATTTTGGTGTCTACTAGTAATTTTTTGTTTCAAAAACAGAACTTGGTTGAAAGTATTGTTAATATTTCTCTGCTCAAAGTGTAATTTCTGCTTTGTTAAAGGAAAGGTAGGAAAAAGCATCACTTTTCTCCAGAGCTAATTGCGTATTTATCTTTGCTAGTTTCAGACATTTAAAATATTGGTCACTTAAGCAGTGCTGAGAGTTGGAAGTTCATTAGGTTAATCATTGTATACACATGGGAAACAGGTCTGTGGTTTCTGACTTGACAAGGATGAGCTGAACTAATTGTCTTAAGTTTGAAACCTCTTCACCTCTCCTAAATTCTGAATTGATACTGCTGTGTTTGGTGTTTGCAGATGCAGGACCAGTGGCTTCATGGCACATGGTTAAGGATGAGTATTTCACTCTTTTCACAGTGTGTAATAGCTACTGCATGGTCCAAAATGGTGAATAAGACTTTAGTTCTTGGTAGCTTTTAAAGACCCTGTACAGTTACTTAAATAATGAATGGCTGGAGGCTTTCCCCACAGCAGCACGTTTTTCCCCTGAAATACATTAAAAGTTAAATGAATCTTTCAAACCCAAATATTTTGCAGTGCAGCCCTCGTGTATTCTGCTGCAGTCTGCTTCCCACATTTCTTTTAATATTAAATGTGTTCATTTTGAATTTCTGTGCTTCTGTGTTGAAGTCCTGTGTCCATGTACTGTCAGACCATGAAATGAATTAAGTAGTCTGATGCAGCATAACCAAATACAATAGCTGCATGAGGTTTTGCCCTAGGACTTGGAAATAATTGAAGTGTCTTGTCTTAAACTGAGAAATTCGTATAAGCAGGGATGAGTTCCTTCAGAGAGTCTGTATAGTAGGGAACATGCGTGCTTCCATGGAAATTTTGGTGTTGAACAAATTAAACATCTAGCAATGTTGCTTGGTGTGTTTGAGCAGCTTAGTGCCGTGCTTGTTCTACAAGAATACCTGGAGTTTTAATCAGCTTAGAAGGAAATGAAAATACTGTTTCAGAAATTTCAAATTTCCTGGCGTTCTGGGGAAGCAGCTTAAAAAAAATTCAAACTGTTTATCCAAAATATCATAGAACGATAGCCTAGTATCTGATGCGTTGAAGGGACAACTATTAGAGTTGGGAAATTGTGTTAGGGTTTTTAATCAGATGCATTATGTTACAGATGCCCAAGTTTGGATGCTTAAGTAGCACTGGCACTGTTAGGATATAAAGGCATTGAAGCTCAGGGTTTAGTTTAGACAGAACCAATCTCAGACCCTTCTTGTGGGTCTCGACTTGCTTCTTGCTTGAAGAGGGGCTGTTGAAATACCTTGGAAAATAAGTGAGAAAGAGCTTGATGACCGATAGAGTTGCTTTAAAATACATTTTTTAACTCTCTGTGAACTGTTGTGGTTTTTAAATTAGACTGTCGCTTCAGTTGGTTCTGTCATGTTTTTTTGTCACCCAGGTCTGGGTCTCAGGTTTCTGTAGAAGTGGTGTTACGCATGTTCTGGCATGCTGGTCTTTTATTGCTTCTGCAGGAGAAAACGTGCAGTAATTCATAGCAACACATACTTCGTTGTCATCATGTTAAAAACACGCAGAGCGCTGGGTAGGGCTGCAATACCGTTTTGTGCTTAATGCTGCTCCTTTTCTTCTGGTTTCTTTCTTTTCCAGGCTAATACCCATGCAAAAAAAAACCCCTCATGTTTCCAAAATATTCTTTGATTTATTACTTTTAGAAGTGCTTAAAAGAACAAAATTCCAATTTAAAGGAGCAAAATAAACCAGTAACTGCTATTTTTAACTTTCGCTGAGAAACTAGTATAAAGTGGACTGTGTTGCCCCCCTAAAATATTGTATCAATTCCAAATATTAGAGTTACAAGGATGAGGAAGTGTGGAAGGTAGCATATATTTGGTATTTTTTAACTTTCTGTACAGCATGCTACTTGTTCTTTGTTGTCCTGCTGTGACTCTCACGTTCAGCAGGATGTAGGATTTGGAGATCCACAACACAGGGTAGAATCTGTTCTTTCAGCAGTGACGAAGACGGTTTCTCCCTGGGCAGTGTAGGTTGTTAAAACTGAACGTAAAGGAAGTGTCGCTGGTAAGTGTGAGTATAGGATTCCCTTTGTATGGAAAGCGCAGTATCAGTACATTTCTTTATTCAGTATATTTATTGAAAGAATACGACTGTTACTATGGTGCCTTCTATATATAAACCTTCATTTATAAACACACAAACCAGGAACATAAACAGGATTTTTAGGGAAAGTTAATGATAATACTGAGAATAAATGTCCTCAGCATGTAATGCCAGTTAATCTGAAAGCTCTGATATTGATGCTGTGCATACTCCGTTTTCTGTTAAGCTTTGTTGAAGCTGCTAAAATTCAATAAACCCAACTGTATTCCCTTGTCTTTACACAGAATGTAGTATAGTGTGTGGAGTGTTTTAACTTAAAAGTGGGTCCATAACACCAGAAGTAATGTTGCTGTGAGGAAAGCACTCTTGTTGCAGGAAAAGCGTTCTCATGGATTTTTCTTCTATCTGTGTACTTCTGTAAGTTACTCTCTTCTATATAAACAACTACTTTTCTGACGAGTCCCTCTGCCTTTGCTGAAATAACAGGATTTACTTTCAGTTATGTTGACCAAGATCCAGGAATAATACATTCTTGGGTTTTGTTAGTCTGATACGTGATATATCAAGTCACAGGATCCTGCATCTCTGAGATTAATGGGAACCTGATTCCTTCTGTAAAAGGCAATCTAAAAATCTTCAGTGGCTTTTGAAGCAGTCGTTGAACATGTGGCACTCCTAAAAATGATAGATTCTTAGAAATTTTCTGTGGAAGAGATGTGTAAACCTTGTCATACTGGATATTCTGCAAACACAGTGAAATATACACTTCCAGACTCTTTTTTTGTGAAGGTTTCTTTGTGAGGGCTCCTTTACATTTGTTTGCCATTGTGTGTATTTGCACCGTTTTACCTGGCAGGTAGCGTGGAGGGGGAATTTTGTGTTTGGAAATGTCGTTTAAGGGCTCCAAACTTCTTTGTAAAAGACCTACTGAAAACATGAAGCATCTAGTGATGCTTGCTAGGGGAAGCTTTGTTTCATTCATTGGTGTAGAGATGTTAAGGACCAGACCAACAGAGCATGTTACAAACCACAAACTAAGCCCAGTAAAATAATGAAAACCTGATAAAGCAATGTATGTACTGGCAAAAGTTTAAAGAATCAGAATTTCCACTCTTCAAAGGGAATTCCTGTAACTTTTTAAATGCTGTATTTTTCCATCATACCTCAGATCTTTCTTGTGGCACCAGCACAAGATTAGTAGTCCCTCATTTGTTTAAAATAAGGATTTAAAAAGGTTAACTCTGAAGTTGCAAGGGAGCAAAAGAGAGAGTTAAAACCTTGCACGTGGCCAGTTTATTGCTTCAAAATTATTGACTCAGCTGTTCTCATTTGTGAAAGATTTCGGAATTGTTCTAACAGAGTAAATCAAACCCTTGGCTAATCATGAATGAATGGAGACTGGTGTCCAAACCGCACAGTGTAGGCTTCAAATGGGGGTTGTTGTTTAGATTGTTCTCTTTAATGTGTAGAGAAGCACAAAAGGATAGTAAGGAAAAGGGCTCAAGAACTTGGAAAGGATCCATCTTTCTTTTTTGTCAAGGCTGTCTCAGACTATTTTTTCCCTCCCGTAGCTACTAAACCGTAATTAAGTTTGTTTTTGTAATGCTTTGTCCCGTCTTTCAGCATCAGCTCCTTCATTCTCTCATGTCAGATGTTTCTGAGAGTTTGTTAACGCAAATACATAACATAAATTCTTTTCCATTGTTCTGGATCATTTACTGTATTTTCATTTCTAAGTCAGCATGAAGAAAGGAAAAAGTAGAAAATTATGTATTAGCAATTCTTTTTCTGTTTTTATCTGTGCTTTCCTGTTCTGTTTGTAAACAGCTTTCTTGTTTTAATCCTTGGTTTGCAACTGCATCCTTCCCCTTCTTTCTCCCCGAAGAACAGCTGTAACAAAACCCGCTATTTTCCACTTAACATAGCAGAGCCTTTGAGGTTGCATTTCATGTTCATGAAATGAGTCTTTATTTAGAAATGCACTGCTGCTCAGTGGAGGTACAATTAACTTCCCCACCGTTTCCCAGCCTGTTGCAGCAACCTCTTTGGATTTTTCAGCTGCACAATTGTTTGTGCTTACAAACTTCATTGTATTCTGCATCGGTGTACGACTCTGATTTCTCAGTCGGCTCTACATGTCAGGCTGCTGCTCGTGCTCAGACGTAACACAAAAATTCAGCTGAAAGCACATACAATGATGGCTGCTTACAGATGTGCATTGATTTGCTGGGGACTTTTTACAGTGGTTTTATTGAGGGATCCTTTTTCTTGTTCTAGTAATGCTAGGTCTGTACTCTGGCATTGGGTGAAATCCAGCTTCCCTGAAGTCAGTAGGATTTTTGGCTTTTGCTCTCTGGTAGGATCAGAATTTCACATGAGTGAATTTCACAATACGCAAATTACATGCTTAGCAGAGAATTCAGGAGTACTAATTTTCTGTAACTGTATATAATGAGATCTGCAGAAGATTTACAGCTAAACAACTGAAACTTGTTCATCCTCACAACTGCAATGAGTTAGTCTCTGCACTTATGCGGAGTCCTTTTTAATTCTTTCCAAGTTTCCAAAGTCTACCAAATGCCACAAAAGCAAGATTTTTATTTTAGTGGTCAAACTTTTCTCGGGCTGAGAAAGTTTTGTTTCTTCTCAACTGCGTTGAGGGATTTGTATGTAGAATTGACAAATAGTTCAAAATTAAACTTTTTCAAGTAAGAAGAATTTCAGAACTTACCAAGAAAAAAGTCTTCCAGCTGTTTTGCTTCTGTGGTAGATGGGAAATCCAGAGGCCAAGTTGCTTTTTCTTCCTTTGTTACCCGCTGCTATGGGTTGTTATTCTGCAGCTGGAGTTGAAAACTGCTTTTGTCTTTCTCTGTTACATCCAAGCTGGACTGAGGAACTGGGTTTCTCCATACGATAACCAAGCTAACTAATCATGGGGGAAAAAAAAAAAGTTAAAAAAAAAGATAAAAGTAATGTTCCAGTACTTTTTATTCCAGGAGAGAGAAAGAAATGTTGGTTGAAGCTGCAGTGTGTTACTTTCACATGCAGAAGTGCACTAACCAGCTACAGCTGACCCAGATTCCATATACATCACTTTTGGACAGTTTTTTTTAAACACACACACTCGCCTTAGACGTTCAGCCCACCTATGATGTCACCGTGAACACACTGAGAGCAGCAGAAACTCCTCCTTCGGATTTCCTATCCATACCCTCCAGAAAAGGAGGGGGTAGGGAGGCTGTGAAGTTCAGAACAAGGAAAGATTGTTTGCCAGCAGAAGGGAGGGTACCATATGGCAGCAGCCTGTGCAAGAGTTCAGCAGGCAATTACAAATCAAACATTTTTACTACGCTGCCTAAAGATGCCTTTCAAGTTATTACAGTACTGGGCTTCAGTTAGCATAAAGATTCTTTCAGGCTGATAAAACTCCCATTTGTGTTGTTGGGAATAAAAGGGGCAGCCTGGCTGGATACAATAGGAAAAAATGAACCACTTATAGTCTAGAAGAATGTTCAGCAGAATGTCGCGTTCAATTCTTGACATTCACTTAATAAGAAACAGTTCCAGTTGTTAAGTGTATGTAGTCTCCAGTACATGTGGAGAATGTTAAAACTGTCTGCATGAGGGGTTTGGGTAGGTGTCAGAATATTTGATAACATCTGACTAGTGTTAGAAGTAGCAAAAGGCAAAGAGATTATGACCTGGGAGGAATGCAGGGTCCTGGGTTTAGTTCTGCTAATAGACAACCAGCCCTTAAGCGGACTCAGTTTGCTTTTATTGATCTTTTTGATTACTTCAAAAAGGATTTGCCAATTACGTTTGAAGTCTGCAGTTGTTTTCCTTCACGGAAATGTATCAAGTAAGTTTAAAAAATAACTCTACAGAAGAGTTCTTGCTTTAGCTAAAGGAAAAAAAAAATCAGCACTTGAGTGAGTCGTTCCAAAGGATAATCATAGAATCATAGAATCACCAGGTTGGAAGAGACCCACCGGATCATCGGGTCTAACCATTCCTATCAAACACTAAACCATGTCCCTCAGCACCTTGTCTACCTGTGCCTTAAACACCTCCAGGGAAGGGGAATCAACCCCCTCCCTGGGCAGCCTGTTCCAATGCCCAATGACCCTTTCCGTGAAAAACTTCCTCCTAATGTCCAGCCTAAATCTCCCCTGGTGGAGCTTGAGGCCATTCCCCCTTGTCCTGTCCCCTGTCACTTGGGAGAAGAGCCCAGCTCCCTCCTCTCCACAACCTCCCCTCAGGTAGTTATAGAGAGCAATGACATCTCCCCTCAGCCTCCTTTTCTCCANAGACAGACTTCTCCTAGTCTGTAGCTCTGCACAGGGTTGTTGTGCCCCAAGTGCAGGACCTGCCATTTGGCTGTGTTAACCCTCATCCCATTGGTCTCTGCCCAGTGATCCAGCCTGTTCAGATCCCTTTGCAGAGCCTCCCTACCCTCCAGCAGATCGACACTTCCACCCAGCTTAGTGTCATCTGCAGACTTGCTAAGGGTGCACTCAATGCCTTCATCCAGGTCATTGATGAAGACATTGAACAGGGCTGGATCCTACATTTACATTGGATTATAAAATCATGCATAAAATTTCAGGTGCCTGTTTATAGTGAATGACTGTAATTATAATGAGCAAGCATGATTTACTTTCTGTGGAAGACTGGACAGATCTGGGATTTCTAAGGTCTGTTTGGCCATCACTTAGGTTCAGGATAGCCAATGTACTCTCGATGATATTATGATATGTCTGATGTTTCTTATTATCCTTTCTATTTTTGTAATAAGCTAATATTAACAGAAAAGAAAAATGAGACTCTTAATAGTATATCAGGTCATGTTTAATATCTTTTTATTCACTTTTTTTACACGTCACCTTTCAACCACAAGTATTTTAATTTGATTCTCTGTGTGTGCGCATACGCATGTGTATTTCTTGGTTTTGGAGCGATGCCCAGAGTTTCCTAACTCACGTTTGAAGGCTGGGCTGGTGAGCTGCTGTACAAACACAACTGCTGTTCTTGTGAGGTTGTATTAATAACCCTTCCACCTGTAAAGCCAAACTTGTTGTGATTCTGGTTTTACAAGGCTGAGAGAGAAGCAAAATATAATTTCAGAAATTCCCCATTACCAAAATAAGTTTCTTTCAAATATTAGTTAAGTTTGTATATGTTTTGGGGTTGGTTTTTTTTTACTTCTTGTGGAGATGCAGGGGATGAGGAGCAATTCCTTTTAATAGTAGAATCGATCAGGATGTGTTTCATTTAGTTGAGATGAAGATGATTGGTCTTTGAGTGAAGTTCAAGAAATTGAGTTGAATTTAGATTAAAAGTGGTTTATCTACAGCATTAGTCTGTAAGGAGGAGGCTTTTCCTCTCTGCATGATCAAGGGGTCAGAAGAGGAGTAATGTTACAATGATGGTGGGGAAGAAAGCAGGTCAGGTAGGAGACTTGACACTTACCTAAGGCTGTTGAATCTTTGGAGTTACAGTTCCTATGAACCGCAGGGCTTGTACCGCGTTTCAATGAGTGCACTTCTTGCCTAGCTGACTTCTCCTGTGTTGCTGCAAGTTGAGTTTGAGTTTCTGTTCAGCTTAAAGGGTTACAGGTAATGTGAGTTCTCCTTCTGTTGTTTTTTTAATTGCTGAATTGGAGAAATGAAGTAGTAGACTTCTTAAAACAATGAGTAATTTTGATCATGTATTTTAGCAGTGTGTGTTTAGTATGCTTCTTATCTGTCAAGGGAATAGTTAATTGGCGATATGGCAGAGGCTGAGTGGTTGTGCATGTGCTCATAATTACTTTCAGACTTAGAAATTGCACTGCTAAAGATGAAGTCAGCTAGTAGCTGCCTGGTGTGATGCAGGGGGGGAAGGATCTGCTCTGCCTTCCATTGCAGTTTGTCATACAGAGAGTGACAGCTTGCATGCAGAAGCCCAGCTGTGCTCACACCCTCAGCTTCTGCAAATACAGGTGAGATAAGGGAGGCAAAACTGAGGATTAAGTGATTGAAGGGAGTGCACAGTCAATCCCAGGCAGGCGTAATGCAGTGATGCCCATTCCTGGATGTCCAGGCATTATTACTGTTTTCCTCTGAGGTGTGAAGGGTCTTGGAGATCTTGTCAAAATTATTTCTCAGGTAAATGCAAAATCCTGTTCTGAGGCCGTGCTATTGTCAGCCTGTGTGCACCTTAGTCAGCGACAACAACAGTTCTTCAAAGTATTATTTGAGTCTTTTCTGCTAAGTGTGAGACATTAAATAAACAAACTTTTCATTCTAATCTTATTCAGGTATTTATCTGTCAGACTTGACGTATATTGACTCTGCCTACCCGTCAACCGGCAGCATTCTGGAAAGCGAGCAAAGAACAAATTTAATGAACAACATTCTCCGAATTATCTCAGATTTACAGCAGTCGTGTGAATATGGTAAGCTAGCGTGTAAATATTGCAGTACTAAAGGGAACAACTTCAAAAGCTTTATTTTGCTTCTATAGTACCACGTAAGTAAGGCCCAACCCATTTGAATGCCATTGACGCTTTTCATTGCCCTCTCAGGCCAAGAGTTTTAAATTTGCTCTAATATTGTTGTTATGACAGAGCATCATTGCGAGGAGACAAAATTAAATTGCCTTTTTCTTACATCACACACATTTTCTGCAGTACTTGTTTTCTGATGAAAAACATGGAATATGTTGTACTTAAGAATAGTTTTACTAGTATGTTATGAACTTGTATCTTTGTGTTTCATAACTTTATGGCTAGGAATTCTAAAGATAGTAGGGTTGCTTTTGCAGCAGTGCTTTTCTGGAGGCAATAAAATACATTCAGCTCGTCTTTTGGACATTTATAGTTCTGTCCATAGATCAAATAACGTATTTGTTTCTTCAAAAATGGTCTTCGTCACAGCCCTCTTCAAGTTCTAGTAAAGTCATAAGGCTGTGTTTATGATGGTGAGTATGAACTAGCACAGGATTGTGGCTTCGTTGAAAAGTCAGTATAATGTGCACATAGGCTGTGAAGGAGTCTGATAAAACCCTCCAGGTTCCGGGAACACTCTTATCACTTCCCTGATGAGAGCTCTGGTAAGCAGAGCAGCTCTAGAAAGGTACAAACGCAGCCTTATGGTTGCAGGGTGTGTCAGGTCAACGCATGAGAATTGCTGTGGGGGACAAAAATTTCGGCATCAGTAGGGACTGTAGTTTGTCCCTCCATCTCTATGAAAAGGCAAGAGATCTGATCCTGTTTAAATAATTTCTGGAAAATAAGCTTGCTTACTTCTGAACAGTACAGTGATAATGAATGTCATCTGTTCTCCAGATATTCCTCTGTTGCCTCATGTCCAAAAATATCTAAACTCGGTTCAGTACATAGAAGAACTACAGAAGTTTGTAGAAGATGACAATTACAAGTAAGTATGAAATGCTATAACTGCTTGTAACATGTTACAAAATAACTCTTATAACACAAGGCCTGTCACTTTTAGATTGTGCTTCAAGTGATTATTCATCTCAGACATAATAGCTGCAAGGTTGCAGCAAGGTCCCGTGCTCAAGTTTTTAGCATTTGGGATGGCACATCTTCGTTTTCTGTGCCTGACTGCATCAAGCCCTGGTTTTCAGGTCTGTCTGGTCTGTTGAGTTGACCTGTAGATCTCTTGGAGTATTTGGTATTGAATACTCAGTACTTGTGGCTTGCGTGTAACAGTGATCAAGGTGGAACCCATGATTGGAGAGAGCTTTTTTTCATTTTTCCATCAGAACAAAGTCACCTATGTGTCCAGTCCCCCATGTTCTTACTGGAATGACTTAAGACTTTAATATATATTTCACTGTCATTTTATATTTTTCGCTTTGAGTTATACAGTGTGAGTAAAATGCAAACCCTTGATTTTTGCGAGGTGAAATATATATTAAATATATATTTGACATCCAAGGAAACTGAGGGCTAAAAATCTATGACAAGAGGCAGGAACATGTCCTGATGAGGATAGTTAAAAAACAACAGCAAATCTGTGGCATGTGAAGAAAGGTTTTGTTCGCTGACTGATCGGCTTGAAGTGGTTCCCCACACGCTCCCATCCTGCCCACCCTGGAAGTTTGGCACCTCGGTTGGGTTGAATTGGTTGCTTGTGTAGTGATATTTGAATGGTGGGAAGAGTACACGCACTCGAGGATCAAATACGCTTTACCAGTTAGTAGCCGTAGCTTGGATTTGCTAAAAAACAGCTAACTGGGAGCTTTCAGTTTATGTCAAAGAAGAGTAACTGAGGGCTCAGACACTTGGCTGCCCTTCACGTGTTACAATCTAAGATTTGTAATTTGTTCTGTGCATTTTTGTGTGTAACTATCCAGCTTTACCATTTTGCTGAAATGTTCTATAGCCTGAGCTTCAAAGCGTTGCTGGCTTATCACCAGGGCTAAAACTCTGTGGTCAAACATTTGAAGGACAAAAGAAACCTGGGTTGTTGGGGTTTTTTAACTGCAGCGTCTGCTTCTTAGTGCTGAATTGTCTTCATGAATTCACACTACCTTCCGCCTTCAGTAGTAAGGACTCTTCTAGTGGGAATTTTACTGCTGAAGGAGCTACAGTCTCTTCATCCCACCTTTTCAGAGCAGGGAAAGGAATGGAAACACTTGCACATAATGCAGAAATATGACTGCTATTCAAAAGTTGGTTTTTACACTATGGCTTTTGTACATGTCCAAACTGAATTATTTTTTTTAATTGGGAAAGAGTGTGTTTTGAAGAACTGTTCTTGCTGTAAGTGACAGTTATATTTTTTTAATCCTCTAGGGTTTCAGCAAAAAGACTGAAGTTAACAGAACAGCCATTGTGGCTCAAATACATGTGTTCTCTTCCCAAAGGATTTTATTTTATTTTTTAAATTTTTTTTGTTAATTTTAACGAATCATTGCTCAAGTGTCTGGGGATGAGAGAGATTAGAGCTGTCAAATTTCAAAACTTCTCCCTCAAATTAAGTAGATACCTTTCTGACCCTGCTAATTTCAACTTCTGCAAACTGTGTGGACTGGGCATGTTTGATCTTCCTGGAGTTCTCTGCTCCTGGAGTCTGCCTTGCTTGTGGTGCTGTTACAGAAATAAAAAAAACCCTTGAATTATGGATGCAGTCAAGTTGATAAGGTATTTTTCCAAAATGCAAAAGAAGGATTTTGGCTTTTAGACCAGTGAAGACTTGCTTGGCCTGCCATGCTAGTGCACTTTATACAACCATTTAAAGGGAAGTGCACTAAGTGTGAGTATTTTAGGTCAGGTAGGGCCAGTTGTATACTCCTCATTCTTCCCAGTTTTCATGTACGAGTAGTGGTGTTGCCATTGAGTTTCATGGATGTGCTAGATCCTGGCTTACACGTGGCTACATTTTCCCTGGAGGCTGGTGCCAACACGAAGCAGTGGCCTCTTCCCCAGCTCCTTCCACAATGGGACATGGCCACACACCGTTAACCGCCCACAGAGAGCGAAGGTGCCTGCTGATGGCTGGCTGTGCCGGCTGCCTGGTGCTGCAGAGCTTCCAAGCGCTGTGCAGTAGCCAAGGTTTTGCTGTGGAACCTGCTTCTCCTTCGATGTGGTATCACAAACCTGACCTGGGCTATATAAACTGAAGCAGGAGATTCTTTTACTGTTATGATGCCCTAGCAGGTCATTTTTTTGAACCCTGGGCCCTGTCACAGTAGCAGGGGTTTTTCCACCCGAATTTTTAAAAGGCAAATGTTTGGAAGTAGTGTGTGCTAAAGGGAGTTCTGCCTGGTTTGTGTTAATATCACAGTGTTTCTTGCAATTGTAGAAACAAGCAACTTCTAACTGTAAATTTAAAAAGTTATTTTTTAAAAACCTTACTTTTTAATGCTTCTCTTTCATGATAAAGTAATATGTGATACTTCTTTAATGCAGACTTTCATTAAAGATCGAACCAGCGACCAGCACCCCACACTCTGCTGCCTCCAGAGAAGATTTAGTAGGTAAATGCTTAATAAATGTAAGAAGAGTTCAGGTTGTCGAATGCATTATTTTTGAGTTGAGAGCACTGATAATATTTGCTTGAGGCTAATAAAGAAGTGTGAAGTACAAACACTGTATATTTGTAATAGAATATCTGAAGGTCATCCGTAAAGAAATTCTTTCAGGGAATTGAGTCATTTTTTTAGTTTCTTGTATGTATTGTGGCACTAGTGTGTTAGTGTCATTTGGGGTGAAGAGCTATTAAATATTCGTTCTTTGTTGCATCTGGAAGGAAGGGACCTCATCTGAACTTTTCATGGTATAATGTGCTTCCAAAAACGTACACAATTTTTTGATCAATGCCAAAAGTAGTTTAAGTTAGGAGTTTCAAAACGTAGACTCCATAGGATCTGTTTAATGTTACTGTAGCTAATGCAGCCACCTTTAGGACTTACAGAATACTCGTAACTAGAGAGTCTGTTATATGTGTGCTTATTTTTAATTCTGTGCAAAAAAACTCAAGACTTTTTAATCAGTATATAAATGAGTTTTATTACAGGCCGTCTTTTACAAATCAAGGTTAGGAAGTTTTGTGTACCACTTTCACAATTTTCCCAGAAGTAACTGCCAGTGGTTTTAGAGTTACTGGGGGATAACGTCTCACTCTCATTCCCAGGCTCTGAAGTTGGTGCGTCTCCGCAAAGTGGACGGAAGAATCTTGCAGCTGAGGGGGCTTTGCTGCCACCAACACCTCCTTCACCAAGGAACCTGATACCACATGGACATAGGAAATGTCACAGCCTGGGATACAAGTCAGCATTTTATTTAACCTGAACATGCTCAGCTTTGTGATGTGTCAATGCAAAAGCTTTGAGTGGCATGATTCATACACAGCACCTTGTGGCAGGAGAGCGAGCTTGGAACTGTAACAATAGTGTCCCAGACAGAGAACTGGTCAGAATAGGAGGACAATGCACCTGTTAATGATGTTAAGAGTCACCAGTGTGCTTGCCAAAATAGGCTCTTTGTGAATGATAAAACAGTCACAGCTCAGTCCCAGTGTAATTCCAAACACAAGCTGAAATAATTGCTTTATTGGTATTTTTATAGTCTTTCCTACAGGTTTGTGTAGTAACAGCCCCAGGATTTTTCTAAATATATAGTGTACTTCTAGTTAATATTTTAATCATTGTATCACCAATTCCTTTGTCATCTTTTAAAAATACAAGATTGTAACTGCAGTAATTAATCTCTTAACTTGTACTGTGTAAGTTACCTTTTATGAGCTAGAATTCTAGACTTCAGTTATGTAAGTGATATAGTAAGACAAAAATACCTTAAGGTATTGAAAGCAATTTTTAAAGTACTTCTGACTTTATCTTTGCTCCAAGAGTGCTGTGCAGTTTTAAAACTGTACAGTTCCTGTAGATAAAATATTTTGTGCACACGCTACCTGCAGTCCTTCAGGATGTTAAAGCAATAGCTTTTGAAATGTATCAAAGATAGTGTTGTAACTATTTTTTTGTCCTTGTTTATCTCTAGTTTCATACACAAAATGAACACAGCTGAATTTAAAAGCGCAACATTCCCCAACGCAGGACCAAGGCATCTACTGGATGACAGCGTCATGGAGCCGCATGTCCCATCCCGAGGGCAGGCAGAAAGCTCCACCCTTTCCAGTGGAATTTCAGTAGGTAGGAACCGTAAACATACTCATGTGGTACATGGTACTTGAATAAAGATTTTGGCATGATTAGTTGGCAGTCGTAGAAGCAGTGATACTGTTCTAACGTAAAAAATCTGGTTTGGAACAAACTTAAGCAAAGTGGGTGGGGAGGGGCAGTGTTATTAATAAGGCACAAACTGCATGCTGACAAATTACAAAAAAGCAGGGTTTTTTTTTCATAGAATCATAGAACAACCAGGTTGGAAGAGACCCACCGGATCATCGAGTCCAACCATTCCTATCAAACACTAAACCATGTCCCTCAGCACCTTTTCACCTTTTATTTCACCTTCAACAATACAACAACTGTTACTCCTCTTCTTCCTTGACAGGGTGGCGGGGAAAGCTCAGTGCACCGTTTCCTGTGCTCTTTCCTGACCCCCAAGGTCAATCCAAATTAAAAATTTCTTGTGGTATGAATTCTATTTAAAATACAACATCAAACTGATAGTGAGCGTCGTAAATTGCTGACGCTCTAAGAGCTTAATTTGTAAATGCTCCTTACTTTTGTCAGGAGCAGGTAGCAATTTAACTTGCAGATACTTCTGAATGTCAGAATGTACTTCATTTTGCTAAGTTATTTATCTTGAAATATTTAGGGTATCTTATTTTGAGAACTTATGCTTCCCAAGTTTATGTGGCAGCAGTTGCTCTTTCTGTTATGAACAGGTCCTTGAGGAAGGGCAGGGCAAGTGCCTTTTGGATCCTGCAACCAGGGTTGAGAAATGGAATCTATCCTTTTTCTCAAAATTATTAGCTTGATAGAACTCAGTGCTGTTCAGTTTTTGTGTGTTTATGGCAATACAAGATTTCTGTAGTGTTACGCATTTCTCTGGATAACAGTTTTAAAAAACAGTTTTGCTTTTTAGCTTTCATGGAGAACAGCGGGTCACACAGTTCCAAATTATGATTTTTTTCAGGAGCTGTTCATGTGTTTTCTTGAAGGAAAGGGCATATTCTCAGCAAATGTCTAATGTATTTTTTATGTGGAAAACGTCAAACATCTGGAGACAGTGGTTTAAAAAAATTATATTAATGAGTAAATCTGTGGAACTAGCTTAGACCAAAGTAGTTTAAACCTGCTCACATCAAGCAGCTTCTACCATTAAATACATATTGCCTGTCTGTTTTCTACAGGCTGTCTGCTCCAGCCGTTTCAGTTTCATCCAGCAGGACTGGCACCGCTCATCAACGTGCACACAGCTTGTGTTCTCATGGATTGCACCGTACAGGAGACTAAAGCTCCTCCTGCACGTGCTGTCCTCCAAACGCAGTCCTCTCAGCGCTATGCTGGATACACCAAGGGGAGAATCAGACTTTTGTGCCCGTGGTTGAGATGTAACATTCGCCTTTCCTCGTTGCAGTTTTCTTACTGATATTTCCTGTCTAAATATCTAAGAAACTTCTGTGTTGATCCCTTTTTCCAGAGTTAATTATTTACCTCCTTAGAGCCTCACCGGGAAGGTTTCCCAGAGCTGACGGGCAGTTTTTCATGAGGTGCAACTAAGAACCAGAAATGACCCAGACATTTTGGAAAATACAGGGGTTTTCTACTTTGTCTCATCTCAGAATCTTTAAGCTTGGTTTACTTGCTGAGCTCAGACATGAACTTACCAACTCTATGGAGTCACCCTTAAAAGTTGGAACAGACTTCTATAAATCACTTATGTATTTTGTGTAAGATCAGCATTCATGCTTAGAAATTCCCTGCTCCCATTCTCTTCCTCCTTCAACCTCCCTAGGATTGTTCAGTTTTATCACTCTTGATGTTCTAAAATCATTATTATTTTCACTGCTGCTGGACTATGAAAGTTACGGTGACACAAAAGGTTAGTAGAGATCCTAGAAATACGTATGAAGGAAGAGAGTAAGTTCTGGAGGCTTGTAGTATCTGTTACAGAAGAACTCTTGGAAATGTAAGTTTTCTGGCATTCGGTATTGCTGCTTCAGCAGGATTTAAGGAAGTTGATTGAAGCTTCTAAATTCCTCTTTCATGTTTGAAGTAGTCTGTTTACTCAGTACTTGGAAACGGTACAGTCACTGCAGCAGAGAGGAGGTTTACCGTATTCTCCAACACGGCTTCAAAAAATGGTCAAGCAAACTTCTGTGTGTGTTCAAGAGTGTTATTCCTCACCTTGCCCGTAAATGTGGATTTAAACCTGTTGTTCTAGAAACAAGACTACCTTTTCTAAATTAAAGATGCTCTTTTTCTACCCTATCTTCTTCCATTTGGCTATTTGTTAGCTTTTCATGACAAAACTCATTATCAGTGATGGCATTAGGTGTTTGTTTGATTCTCTGTCACTGTGTCACCCGAGTTGCTCACCAGGCTTCACAGTGTTCTTATGTGGTTAACTAGTCAGCCAAAGGTGAACTGTTTAAACTTTACTGTACAGTAGTTAAATAGTAATGAACTGGTTCAAATACACATGAGGATTTTCACTGTGGTCATAGACTCAACAAAGCAGGACATAACATCATGGAGATGGATTCTACGCCTTGAAAGTTATCTGGCCTGTACTGTGCTACAGGAGACCTGTGTTCAGGTCTCAAGACCAATTTTTTCCTGTTTTCACGTTAGAATTTCAAGCTCTGTCAGGTCAGTCATCAGCTCTAGTGACTAGAGCTCTGGAAACACGCTGGAACTGGAGCCAAGAGAGTGTCAGCTGCAGGTTTGCGAAGGGGAAAGAATTTTTAGTCTGAATACTTTTTAAAACTCTTTGGGGTTGGTTTGTTTATATTAACACCTGTTTAACTGTGGGGACTAACTTCAGGATAAAGGAAGCCTGTGTTAAACGCTCAATATCCTCAGACTTTCAGCAGCGAGTGGATGCCGTGACCGGGGAGGGAATTGGGCGTGCGATGGTGTAGGCCTTCCCTATCGCGTAACCAGGAATGGAGCCTCCTGCTGTTTGTTGGCTATAGCACGGACATAAGCATATGCCTATCTACAAACGTGAACAGAAAGTTGTGTCTGTGTTTGGCAGCAGCGCTAGAGGTCTGTGTGCAGCCCTGAAACTTCTCAGATAATCACCAGCAGCTACAGATAAAGACTTTTTGTCAGCTGCTATTATTCCTCAGGCAGGAAAAAGCCTTCCTGTTATGTAGTAAAGATAAGCAGAACTCTGATTTTTTTTTTTAATCCTGTACGAGGACTTTTAAATTTTATTAGCAACAGAAAAAAAATAGGAATATGATGATTTGTTGAGCAGCTTCTTAGGTAAAACCAAAACCAGTGTAGAACATGACTTATTAGAAAGGATTTGTGCTACCGAGGGCTTGTTATGAAGTTTAACCTGAAGACCTGCTTGAGGTTGTTGGAAAAACTCTAATTTTGAGTACATACTTGAGAAGAATTTAAGAAGGCGATATATTTTTGAAGTACTGAATGAATGAAATGTTTCCAGTTGAGGGGATAGTCAAATAGTGCACTTAATGTTCAAACAGAATTTGGCCAGGGATCAAACTTTTAGTAAGTTAAAAAGAGCTCCTTACACCACAGTTTTGTTTTTTAGAGAGGGGTGTAATGTATATTCTTCTGCTTTTCAGGAATGGGTTTTTATAGTATCAACTGCTGTCGTGCAAAAAAAATCCTCTGGAGTTTTTTTAGAATTAAAAAAAATACTGTTAAGAGATACTCTATAAAAAGAGATGTTCAAATGCCAAAATTCAACCTCTTCCAGGTTTTTGTTACAATTTTTTAAAGCCTGTATAAGCATCCGTATGAGCATTGGATCAGTAAGTGTCATGTTTGGCCCACTTCTTGTTAGTTTAACCTTGCTTTTAAAAGTATAATGAGCAATTTCTGTATAGATGAAGCTTCTAAAATGAAACTTTTTTATTATGAATCCCTCAAAGTCATTTAACATTTGTTAATGTACTGATATTGTAACAAGAATTATCACATTCTGAAAGAGGATGTTTCAACTCTTCTGGTCTGGATAGTTCTGCGTTTCTAAAGAGCAACACTGGCTTTAAAATCTTTCTGTACAGCACTTAGCACTTAAATTTCTTAGCGAAGTTAGTATAGTTGCCCTCAAAATGTCACTTGGGATAAAATTTTTATGTATCAACTGTTTTAAATGTAAAATTTATTTTGTAATATGTTATTGGTAGTGGGTTCTAATTATTAATTGGAGGCTGAGGGGAGACTTCATTGCTCTCTACAACTACCTGAGGGGAGGTTGTGGAGAGGAGGGAGCTGGGCTCTTCTCCCAAGTGACAGGGGACAGGATGAGAGGGAATGGCCTCAAGCTCCAGCAGGAGAGATTCAGGCTCAGCATAAGGAAAAAATTCTTCACACAAAGGGTCATTGGGCACTGGAACGGGCTACCCAGGGAGGGGTTTGACTCACTTTCCCTGGAGGTGTTTAAGGTGTGGGTGGACGAGGTGCTGAGGGACATGGTTTAGTGTTTGATAGGAATGGTTGGACTCGATGATCCGGTGGGTCTCTTCCAACCTGGTTATTCTATGATTCTATGTGGGCTTCTGTCACCTGGGCCTCAATAAAATACAGCTCTAGTCATATTGAAGTTGCATTTCTTAGTATGGCATAGATTTAGCTTTATATTAATAAGGAAATAAGCAAGACTTGTAATTGTCCCTTGTAACTTCAGTGTTGGCTGTGTAACTAGACAAAATGGGAATTACTGCCCTGTTTTGCAGAACATAGTGCTTGGAGTAGCAACAATGATAGTTTTGGTTACATGCAAGGAGCATTTTTTTTCACATGCAGATTGTGAAACACAGTAACAGGTTGTTCAAAGAGATTGTGGAGGCTGTATCCTTGAAGAACATGACTAGATGAGGTCCTCATCAATCCAATTGTCAAGTTAGGTTTGTTTTGAGTTGGATGTTGGTCCAGATGGCGTCCCAAGGTCCCTTCCAGCCTGAATTATTACCAAATCCATAAGCAAATGGAATAATGAAACAAATAGCTCAGGTTCTCTACTGGACAGGTCTGGGACAGGCCTGCTAAGGAACATTCCAGGACCTGCTGGTCTGGATTATTACACCTGCTTAGAGTAATTCAGTCTGCACTTTACTTTGATTTGAGTGCACCTGGTAGTAGTATCAGATACTTGCTTCCAACTCTGAAGCTGAGAGCTGGGGTTGCTTAGCCTGGAGAAGAGGAGGCTGAGGGGAGACCTCATTGCTCTCTACAACTACCTGAAAGGAGGTTGTGGAGAGGAGGGAGCTGGGCTCTTCTGCCANTGCCAGTCTGGTTTTTGTGCTCCTCGGTGTTTGGATGGCTCGGGAAATGCACTCTTGTCTTTGCAACAGTCCCAGATGCTGCATTCCCTTTCTTGCAAAGTCATCGTGCTGAGAAACATCATCCTTGAAACATACCTTCTGAATTGTCATTCCTCCCATCTGTTAGCTTCTTCCATTCTCATAATCCCTTTTACAATAATGTTGGTGTGATCCAGGTTAGAACCTCCTTCTATTAGGAAAAGCTCAGGACAAACCGAGAGCAAATTACCTCATGTGCCTTAGAGATCACGTTGATATGAGGATGTTTAGATAATGTTTGGAAAAGAGGCATCTAACTTGAACTGGCCAGCAGACAAAGGCATGTATTGTTTCTTGGATTCTGCACAGAAAGAACTTCAGTCCATGCTGAGGTTTTCATGGTTCTTGGCTGGAATTACCCCTGCTGCGTGTGAATTTTTATTGCCTCCATCTTTACACTGTGTTTACTCAGTGGATATCCAGACTTACCTTTGTGCAGATTGTCTTTATTCTTCAGGGCTCCACTGTCCCCTGCTGATTTTCTATGCAAAATTACAGGGAACTTGTTCCCATTTTCAGCCTTTGCTTCTCTGTGGGAACCCTGAAGAAAAATACATTGATTCACCATTTTTTTTTTTTGTTTGTCTGAAAATCATTGTAAATCAATTCTTCCTTTTATATATGGATATTCAAGAGGCAGAACAAACAACCCATCCAGCTAGTGTGCCAAAAGGTGGGTTTTAACAGTGCCAGACGTGGCATTAGGCTGGGACTCGGGAGCTGGGGTTGTCTGCAGCTGAAAACGTGTGTTGGCTCGAAGTGGAGGGCAGGGGTTACTGGTAGCTGGTATGGGAAGCTGATCGAGTCTGAAAGGCAAAGAGCTAGCAGGACAACAGCTTGAATGTTGCTTATAGTAAGGCTAATAAGTTGCTGAGCTCTCTTTAACAGTGTTTGTATACTGAGGTGTATTTACTCTTTCTTTGAGAACGTTACATGTAACTCAACCATGTGCCTGTATTAAATACTAATGTTCAGGCTGATGGGATTTGCTGCAACTGTAAAGTTAGTATTTTATTTGTGGACCTGCCGTGAGTCAGTGCATCGGATACTTGGATTTTCTGGTTTTCCTCTGGTTTTAGTGTTCAAATGAAAATACTTGTAATAATATTGCATTACCTTGTAAAGCACAGAAGGAGGATAAAGGCTATTGTAATCTCATAATAAGTGTGAGATGGCTTTAAACAGCTGTTTAAGGCTTCTCAAATTAGCAAAGCCTTCTGATATGGTGGAAGTTCAGCCATGAGTTTGTGCTGTTGTGAACTTGTGCCTCTTTGCTGTGACTATTTGTGCCTTCACAAGGAATTGTTTAAATAAGTGACCTTTCTTTTTAAGCGCCTATTGTGTTAATCAGGCCAGTATGCATTAAGGTGTTCTTTAAATTTTGAAAACCCCTTTCCCATTTATTAGCACTCCTCTAGACATAGTGACTTCAGATGTCTACCTCAGTCAATGTGAAATTCCTGGGGCAAATCATAAAAGTTTTCTCATTTTAGTATTTTAGTGAAGTATTTTTTACGTGTTTAATCTTAACTATTCTGAAGAGAAACAGGTAAAGTTAAAATAGTTGGGTTGCAGATGATGAAATAAACCATCATTCATTCTGATCTTTTTCAAGGTAGCAGTGATGGTTCTGAACTCAGTGAAGAGACTTCCTGGCCAGCGTTTGAAAGGTAAGAAAAGCTGCCACTCAGAAACTGCGTTTCTCTCTTAAGACATTGGTAATTGCGGTATTACTCAGTCCTGGAAGTGATGCTTTATTTTAGTTATCTGTATATAAGAATATTAATAAACTTATCAAGTTCACTGGATGTGTTAACGCAGCAGAGAAGTAGCTTCTGCTCACTAGTAGCTAATGGGGTTTTTGTCTTGTCGGATGCTCAGTCATCGCCACATCCTTCTAAACAGCTCGAGCAGAGCACCATTAAACCTCAAATGATTTGGTTTTGTGTATTAGCATATCCCGTGTATGCTATTCATGTGACCTACCTGTTTAAATTTTCACTTTCCCTGAAACATTTTGCCCATCCTCAGCCCCTTTTTTCTTGTCATTGTCACCTCTCTTGTCTCTTGCATCTGTTCTTCACTTCATTGGCACTTGCCCACGTTACATGGGAAAGCACAGCAATGCCCTTTGCTAGTGTCAGGTTTTGTGGTTCAGAATTAACATCTTGCTCCTTATCCAAGTGTTTGCAAATGCTCAGGTGACAGTGATCACTTCAGTCCTTTACCGTGTGTATTTGAGAATGTGGAAAAAGACCTACAGCTGTACCTCAATACTGTAAATGGTGGAAGTTTCATCTTTCCACAGCTCAATGAGATGCACCCTACAGTGTGTAGTTTGCTTCCATAACTCAATTTCAGGTCGTTCAGCTTCAGAAGTTCTGTGGGTGACTTCTGCCATGTTATCAAGTTGTATTTGGTAGAAATTTTGAACTTCATAGTTGGGAAATGTTACCACAGACCTTATTTTATGGGTTCCTTACAGACATTGAAAATGTGTGAAATTCTGAGAGATACGTTGTGTTTATTCTTTGGTTTATTAGATGATGAAACACATTTTGGAATTTAATAGGTAATGCACTGAAATGCAAATGTTAATTTAAGAAAATGAGCAAGGGCATCTCTCATCTCTGTAGTTCTGGTCTGTACAGTGGGTTTCTACACTAAAAGAGTGAAGAATGGTCAAGTGAGGGAGAGGCATTAGTTGTCTGGGATTAACAGCCATTGGCAAAACTGGGATGTTTCCAGTATTATTAATGACTAATCCCTGTGCAATGCGAGAGGGAATTCAATATTCCCCAGTGATTCAGGAACAGGATCTTAGGTTAGGAGGACTTAAATCTGCACAATGTTCCTAAGTAATTAGGTACTTGACAGACAGATTCCCCAGTAACGGAAAGAATTGTGTCAAATACTCCTGGTTTCCCTCTCCTGCTGTTTGTAACTGGGAAGTGGAGAAGAGTTGAGAACTAGAGTAACTGACTGTTTTTATGTGCAACGGAAACTTAGTTTGTTGAAAATCAAACGATGGCATACTCTGGGATAAATTAGTAATTCGTTAGTACCTTTTTGATAATTCTTCCTGCAGTGAAGGCAATAGTTTGAGCTGCTTGAAAAAAAACAAACTAAAACTTAACAAACAACAAGCATTCTTGTTTAATGCTGCTGACCTTTACTGTGTCCCTTCTTTAGGACTGTTTTGTCCTCCTACTGCTCTGATTATCATAGAATCACCAGG
>WAAB01017747.1:0-24919 GCA_013389865.1 Piaya cayana
GAAGTCACTTTTGCAAAAACAAGGGGGGGGGACGGGGGACGGGGCGACACAGAGGTGTTGCCCCCTAGTGAACAATGTTTTACTTTTTCTATCGCTTTAAATTTTTTACGTCTAACTGGAACAAGGACAAGCTCTCCTGTTGTTCAGGGAGAGGCTATGCTTGTGTGTTAACAGATACTGGACCTCGCTGACTGCCACAAAAGTGGGTAAAACCCTGGAAAGAACAAAAGACGACAGAGCAAGAGGACCTCACATCAGAAGAACTTGAGATGGTCTGTTAATAGAGCATGGGACATTTTTGGAACTTTGAGAAATTTTTTTTGCCAGTTTGTCTGCCCCAGGAGTTGAGGCCCTTGAGGCTGTGTATTGTTTGTTTTGACTGCCGTTATTGTAGCTCTAAGTGTTTTAATGCCTTATATGGTGCTTGGAGTGCTTTTCAGAGAGAAATGGGGGAATTGTTGATAAACATAATACAACCAGCTCCAAGTGCCCTGGCAGGGTGGAGCTGGGTAAAGTCACAAAGAGTGGTAATGACACTGTTGTGTTATGTTAATAAAGTAACCTGAAGTTGTGGGCAAGGATTTGCAACCTAGCAACAAAGTTATGTGGGTTGGGTGGTAGCAAAGGAAGACTTGTTACTAGGGCAGAAGTGACCAATCAATGTTTGCCTCATGTTTGGCCGGCTTGGTCTACATAAGCAGCAAGTTAACCCATAATAAAGGACTTCATCTGAAACATATTGATTTGTTGTGAGGTTCATCTTGCTCCCACCGTCAATAAAGGTCCATCATTCAAGTATTTTTTTCCAGTGAAACATGAGATGGACATCACTCATACATTTCACAGAGACGCTGCTTTCCTTCAGTCTTGGATTTTCCTGTGACCATGGATCACAGAAAATAAGCATTTTCATTTTGATTTCTCACCAGACTAAATGCAGATCAGTCTTGCAGTCATTACCAGGACTAGCAACCCTGGGTCCTCTCTCCTTTCCAAGTCCTTTCCTATGAAGGGAAATTAAATGTGGAAGTGTCCTTAAGTCCACTATAAAGAAGTGAGCATGGCACTGTCCAGTCCCATTTCTAATGAGAAAGAAGACAGACACAAGGGTTGCTTGAGCAGAGATCTCCCATGCATAGTAAGAGGTTCAAGAAAGCCTGGGTTTTTGTCCAACAGTTTGTCAGGACAGAAAATATCCACAGCATGCAGATACAGTACAAGTTCAGAGTGCAAACCAAAACACCGTCAAACTGCATTATGTTTTTCTCCTATCCCAGGAACAGCTAGAAAGGTTTCAGAATCAGAGTTCACCTGACATAATTTTCAAAGTTTGACTTGAATTTAAGTTTTCCATTTATGGCTAACAGAAAAATGGTTGTACTAAACAGTGTGCCTGTTTGAGTAACCCCTGTAGATAGGATTTGAAAAGTTCACAGGTAAATGGTACAGAAAACCTGAAGCAGTGTTTGTACAGATATTCTTAGCAGAGACTTTATTGACCCAAAATAATCTGTATTGCTTAAGATACTAGTTCTGGTAAAAAGTGCCAAACTGATGACTGTGGAGACTTGAGGATTGTTTATTTACTGAATCAAGAGATAAGAGCAGTAGAGAATGCATACTTCCGCACACTGCCAGCCAACTTTATTCTTATTACTCAACATTCACATTGAAGCATTTTTCAGGAGTTCCAACAAATTTATACTCCCTCTGCTGAGCACTGTGAAAACAGATAACCTCTTCTGTTCTAACAAGCAGAACTAGGAGACCAAAGACTTTTCAGTCCCCTGAAACTCCCAATGTAGCTGTAGCTGCACGCTGTGGATGTTTTCTGTCCAGACCAAGACTCAAAAACTCATTTCATGGAGGGAGCAGGGTGGACATCTGGCACCAGCTTGCCACCTACTTAGACTGCCATCAAAATCCTGTTTTATTTGGACCCTTTCGTAAAGCATTGACACCTATTTCTGCTCAGTATGTATGCTTAAGACAAAAGAAAAGGAACACCAGGAGAAAACTAAGGGAAGGGGATAGTTAGTAGAGATAGGGCATTATTGAGACATCTGTTTGCTACAGAGGCAGCAGAACAAGACAGACTTGTGAAAATTACCTTTGATGGTTAGGGTTGAATCTGAAGAATCTCACAAGACCTGGATTCTAGGGGAACTCCAGTGAAAGGAAATGGCATCCCCATTTGGAGTCCATCCAGTTCAGTACTTAGTGGCAAGTGCAGCCCTTCAGCATAGATCACTCTTATTGCATACTAATTATTGTGTAATTACCCTAGAAACAGACACACACATATAGCATAAGAAGAGATGATTATATACTATTAGCAACATTCATTGCTCTCTGCTCTATTTATCCGTAATGAATGGCCTGTACTAACAGCAGGCTTGGTACTGGGACAAAATTATGTGTGATGTGGCAAAGCTAGCACCAATGATTAGTACCGTTCATCTTGGAGTGAGGAGATGTAAGAGTATTACGGTCCAACATGATCAGTGAGCAGGTCCCCAAGGCCTTGGGGAGGAGTCAGATGGACAGAGCATGGCCAAAGGATTCAAAGGACTTAGGTTCTGGCACTGTGGTTTTATAAAATAACTTTGGTATCTTTTTGAATCAACTTTAACACTACAAGACAGGACTGGTACCGTCATCTTCTTTGAATTGAAGCTGGGATATACAGAAGAAAATTTTTATGAAAGAGCCAAGATATACTGTTATTTCAGCAATCCTCAGATGGCCCTTATATATTAGAGTCACTTTGAAATCTTACAGGGTGCAAAAACATTAGAAAGAGATAACTTAAAGATGTTAGTGCTGCACCTAGTGATAGTAGCATTAGCTGAAAAGGCACAAATGTGTGGCTGAGGAACTTCACCAAAGTCAGAAATCTAAGGAATTTTAGGGCATTTTAAGGCATTTATGCTTTAGGCAGAACCAGATGTGCTTGAGGTGCTGACAGTAAACCAAGGGGGAACAGGAACAGCCTCATCATGTCAGGCTTATAAAACAAAGCAATTAAATGTTGGAAAACTATGTTCTTGGGTGTGAAAGAAGTCCTTCTGTGCCCGACAGATGGAGAAAATGGAGTTTTCTGTCCCTAGTAGTTATGGTTCTGGAAAACAGAGCTGGGCCCTGAGTGAATCAAAACTGTCTGTGAGGCACTCCAGCAGATCTGTCATTTGCTGAACAGTGATGATAGTGGTGAAAAAATATCCATGTGCTAAAGAAATCTGCTGAAAAGGGAAACCGTCCAGCTGGGCTTCCACTCTCTGTGTGAATTCAGGCTGTGGTATTATCTGGGAGGCTGTCTTCCTGCTGGCAAATGTTAGCCAGTACCTTCTGGAAATGAAATAAAGCAAAACATTTTTATGGCCCAGTTCTCCTGAGGAGCTGTATCCTCCAAGGAGGAATTCAGTAGCTTAGCTTAGAATTGCTCTTTTTGCGTCTTCCATTTTTTTTCTTGCATTCCCAGCAGTGCAGATCATTTCCTTTGGGCTTTTCAGGCCCATACTTGCAGTGTTGAGTCTCTTTTCCTCCCAGAGGACCTTGACCACTCCATACTTCACCACACAGGCAGGGGTAGAACCAGTGCAGCCAGGCTGCCCAGGGGGACTGTGGAATAAAACCTCCAGGAATTAAACATCAATTTATTTTCTCTTTTGATTGTTCAGAAAACCTCATCTTGGTGGAGCTGGCATCTCTTTCCTACACATAGCCAGTGGTAGCTAAAGATTCTCTTAGTACTTTGGTGGTTATTGCCCTTCCTGAGAGGGCTTGTTCCATGAAATCTCTTCTCTAATGGCACAGTCCTCTGATACAGCCTCTCTCTTACTTGGCCCCAGGAGATTTGAGAATAAGCAGGGGAATTTCTCTTCCCACAAGGGGCAGAGTGTAAGTCATAGGTGGGCGGACAGCAGGCTTGAATCTGGCAGCTTTGGAAGATGACAAAGCTTCTCCCCAGAGAAAGGCAGCTCTGACCTGCACTGGGAATCCATCCTCCCTCTCCCTTTCACAAAATACAGAGGCTGCTTCTGATTTATCCACTTTCTGGCATATGCTTGGCTTTTTGGACCTTTAATTCCATGAGGTTTCCAGAGTTTATTCTGTGCTGTACAGAGCAGTTTTCATTTAGACACCAGCCTTGCCTTCTCATCACAAAGCTCTTCTCTACATTTTGGCTCCCCTCGAGTCAGAGGAGCCTTGCTGCTGTCCCAAACCACTCCAGCAGGCTGCCTGGTCCCGTGGAGCACAGTACAACAGCAGGGTGGGCTCCTGGCGTGGTGCAATCCTGGCAACCCACCAAGGACTGCCATCAGCTTTCCCTGTGCCAAGGAGTCTGGCACAAAGTGATATCAGCCAGGAATAAACCAATTGACCTGGAGGAGTGCAATGCTGGCCCTACTTCAGCTGGAGAGCTTTGTAGGGCCTCAGTGTTAAATAATTACAGCAACCTAGACACAGCCTCCATGCTTGGTAAATGCTATATTTAATTTGAATAAAATAATTACAGGCATTGCACTCGCTGTATTTTGAAAGCAAAAAGCCTTTCTGTACCTTTGGTGTATGTTATTGCTAAGGATCAGTATTTCCTTTAAATTCTATTTCTTGCCCTGGAGAATGAGAGTTTTGAAAACTAGCAATGGCAGGAGAGGAGAGGGGAAGAACTTGGAGCAAATTCTGCAGTGGGTACCAGAAACACTCTGGGCCCAGAGTCTTCTCACCCCACTGGCAGCCACACCTCTGCTTTGAGTGAGACGGAATGTGAAGCAGGGCTGCAACTTATGGCTGCCTGTATGGCCTCTCCACCAGCAGAATCCTTTTGAAGGCATGAAAAAGAGGACTAGTCCATTCTTATCTTTGGCATTGGAGCAGCATAAAGGCCCTACTTTCTGGACTCAGGGAGAGTTCTAAGATGATGTTTTTAAACCACCATCAAAGACCAGCAGCCACCATAATCAAGACTTTTCTTTAAATTGCCAGTAGACAGTGAACAGTTCTTTGCTACTTGTGTATATGGGAATGGAGTTACTCAAACATGTCTAGGGGTTGCAGATGGGGTGAGTGTTTTGCCAAACATTAGGAGACCTTAGGAGCTTAGCTGCAAGAACAGAAGACTCAACAATTTCAGGGGCTTTTACTAAATAGCACACACAATAACAAGTAATTTTCCTTGTTCTTTCCAGGGCTGCAAAACTCTCCCAGCATATTAATAACATTAAGGCTGTCCTGTAAATCCTAATAAAGTACATCAGGAAGGTTGATTCTATAGAGCATGAAATTAGTGCCTGTGTGAAAAAGAAGGAGCATGAAGAAATATTCTACATAATTTCTAAACTTGGACTGATCAGATGTGCTGAAACAGCTCCAAAAAGTAGGCAGGGACATGTATGGAGAGTATGGGGGAGCTAGGGTGGGGTTGCAGGGAGGCAATCTTCAAATTCGGCACCATTTGGCAGCTCACTGTTTGCTTAGCCTTGGCAATTCTGCCCTGTATGAGTTGCTATGTGTATGGGCAAAGAGAATACAACCACTAAGTTTGGAGGAGTCTTAGATTAAAGGATTTTTATCATTAGAATGATTTTTAAAAAAATTTTTAAAATAAGAACAAATTTCACAGTAGCTCATAGTACACTGGCAGTGAATGGATTATTTCTCATGCTCTTTGGAGAAGGGCAATGAAAAAGACCAGTGAGCCTGGTACACTGAAAGAAAAATGATAGCAGTTAATACAATATAACACTGACTTCGAGGACAGCAGAAGGAGAAATGTGCCATGGCAAGTTCATAGGGCATAGAGAATGAGGAGGGAGAGCATACTGACCAAAGTACACAACAGGTGCTGGAAGAACCATAGCAAATAAGCAGATTTAGGTAGCAAAGCAAAAAACGCCTCACAGGGTGGGATCTCTCAGGACAGAGACATGACTGAAGAGGACTGAACCAAGCCCAGGCCAAGAAAATCTGTCTGGAATCAGCTGGCACTTGCTTCAGAAGATGGATCAGTGGAGGTAAAAGCAGTCTCTTGCCTTGGTGCAAACTAACCCTGACATGGCTGATTTTCCTGGAGCTGTTCTTAGGCTCAGCAAAAGTTATGGCAGCATTAATAATCATAATCTAGCCCTAATGCTGACCTGAAAGCATTCTTTTCTGCACAATGATGGATTCTGCTTGCCTGTGCCATTTCATTGTGCTTTTTTCTTATGTAAGAAATCTGATTAGACTGTGGCAGGTAAGAGGTGTTTTCTCCTCTGTATTTATAGACTACAAGCTTTTAAACCCAGAAGGCACAGGGAAATTCAGTCTAGCTGCTTGTTTAAGCAGGCTGGCCAGACTGAGCAACATTTTAGTTTCAGACCAGCAACATCTGCTTGAGATCCAATGCCTCTAATTGAGTTCTTCTTTTCCTTCTCCTCACAGTCCATTGTAAGAACTGTTCTAACACTCAGGAGCAGATTAGAGTATATTCAAGCTGTCAACAGACTGTGGGCCTTTCTAGTTTAAGTACAATTGCAGAGTTTCCCTGATCAGTACCTCTGCTGATTCTCACCAGTTCTGCTTTCCATTGTCAACTCAACAGAGGACTTGTCATAAATACGCTCAGGATTGCAGTAGCAAACTACTCAGCAAACAGTATGGTAAATGGAAGGTGGTTTTCTGTTAAGAATGCTTCAACACATTGGTAACAATACTAGCCTCATGATCTTGGTCAGGCACTGCTTTTGGGTGGAGGCTGGAGTTTGTGGTGGTTATTGCACAGATCCCTTCTACTTTCTGTTGTGAAGCTTACTACAGATTTTCCAGTCCCACCTCCATGTACAAAGAGGATAAAGTATTTCGGTCTTGCAGGAGAACTGAAAGACCTAAATCACTGAAGTTTCTGAAAGGCTGAATAAAAGTGGCAATACACACATACATCCATCTAGCAAGAAATTTAGAGACATGAAGTAAAATCTTGTTCCCCTCTGAAAACAGTGGCCACACTGCTCCACAACTTCAGTGGATGCAAGTTTTCCACTTTGGCACAAGCAAGATACACAACTTTTAGTTTCAGCCAGTGGTAAATCTGGTTTTCCCACAGGGATAAATTAGATGATCGATATACCCAGTGTAGGAACTGAGGAGCAGAACACATGCTATAAGTAGATCATAAAGGGTAGGGTGAACATAGGTTTCAGTTGTATTTGCCTCTCTATTACCAGCAGCCTTCACCACTTTGTGTGAAATGAGATATTACTAATGCTATTTGGCTGCAGTGGGAGCAATCTTTCCCCAGCTGTGTGGGTTGGCATCATCATTATAAACACTACTCTGACATCGTGTGCTGACTGCTTACAATCACCAGCCACTGGCACTTGCTTTTCTTCAGTTCCTTTCTTTAATGAGGAATTAACCTATACAATGGTGGACCCGTGGTGAATGTAACTTTCAGGTGGATACCTATGCCATAGCATAAAATTATTATAAAAACTGCATTAACTGAGTTGAATTGTTAATAAGTATTTCCTAGTGTATGAAGTGGCAACTGTTTTGAGAAGAGGGTAATTCTCCAGGCTCACAAAAAGCATACAGAAATGCAGCATAGTTTCTCCCTAGGCCAAAAATATCACTGGCTGTTTCTACTCAACCCCTTAGCTAGCTCTTGGGCTTAATAAATAATCTTCAGCTTACAAATGCCAGGGTGCAAAAAAGCCTCAAAATTTGAATCCAGATCTTGAACTCTGACTTTTGAGGAATGTTTATGCAGTAGTCCCCCAAGTGCTATCTCCAGAAGTGATGGTGTGCGAATATAAGAGTCATATTTAAATCCTGATCTTACTTGGTCCATGGAAAAGATATTTAGACAAATAACCACAGCCTTTTCATCTTTCACAGTCAAACTATATTACATGACTCTCTTCTTCCTCCTCTTTTGCACATGCAACAAACAAAAATAGTGAATGAAAATTCTTGGGACTATGGTAGTTTCGCTCAGATCAAATTCAGATTCTGCAACAATGTTGTAGACTTCTTTTTCCTATGGGGTTTTTAGCCTCCTAGCTATATGCTTATATTTGATCTCTTATACTCTTAAAATACTCCCAGAAAGGCTAAGAAACATTAATGTGAAGATAGATGGGAGTTCTGAAATGTGTTATCAACATTGCCTTGTCACCCACCATCTGGGTAGATTAATGTGTAATAGAAATGTATGTTTAAGGCAAAAATCTGTTCCAATTATTCCAGATTTGCCTCTACAACTCTTACAGACAAGGCTGCATGTCAATAACTACACATACAGAAGAGGTTTCATTTCTCTCCTTGTAAGCAGAGTGCATTAGGATACTTCAGAGACAGGATATCATATTTCCTGAGTTTAGAAATCTGTGGAAACTCAGAGCATAAAAGACAGCCCCTCATGGTCCCTTTTTGTTCTCCGATCAATTTCATCCCTCTGAGCTGTGAGGCTGAGACAGGCTAATGGGCTACAATGTGAATCCATTTTGCTCAATTTCAGAATTTGAAGGTCTCTCAGAAGTTTCATTTAGCAGGGAAGGAAGAGGTTGTCCCACGCTAGGAAGGCACAAAGCATCATCATCTCCTCTCTGCACTGTAGTAGCTGCCCAAATGCTTGTAGATGGAGTTCAAGAGCTCTCAGAATCATGAGGTCTTGGCTGGCTCATCTGTTGACTTTGCTCACAACAGAGCTGGCATGAGGCATTAGGGATGTCAGCTACTGAACTCACTGCAACAGATGCTGATCTCTGGGGAATTTCCTTCCTCAGACCCTATATTAAGTTATAAATGGAGAACAATGCAAAAAATTTTAATTTACTGAGCACTTTCTTGGTTGCTTAACCTTCTGTCTGGACAGATGAAGACCACTCAGGGTAACACTGAATGTTAAACAATGCTTGTTTATTTCTTCATTGTGCTAGATGCCTGTGTTGTGTTAGACACACTGCAGTAATGGGCACTGAATCCATCCTGCAGCTAAGTAGCTTCATATTTTCTTGGGAGATGGGCTGGGCTAGCTATAGGTGTCATGGAGGCAGGCTTACACTGAGCCCTCAACAGCACATCTGTTGAGCACTTTCCTGCTGTTTAATCTGTAAATCCACCGATTAGATGCATTCCAGTCTCTGGTGAGAGAGGAGGGTGATCTGAATGCAGGGAGGGTCACAGGGAATTTTACACAACCAGGAAACTGCTAGTGAAACCAGCCAAAACTGAAGGTTACTCTGTGGCTGCCAAACATCAGGTCCTGCTGCCAGTGGGGCACTCTCAGTCCTTGCTCCTGAAGCAGCTTCATCTGCTCCTGAGAGGGACAGGGAGGGAGGAAATCAAACTCAACCAATCCACCCCATACACATCTTGAGATGTCACCTATGAACTGGCACATCCTCCTCTGTACCTGCCAAATATATTTCTTCTGTGTCCTGAGACCTAGTGGAGGGAGCATTAGGCTGGATCCTAAATGTAGGACTTACATTTAGAGCACAAGAGCTGAATTTTTAGATGAATGCACTACTTTCATTGTGGCTGTTTCATGATAGTGATAAGTAGTGTAGCACTGGAGTAGGTTTACCAACTGAAATGGTTGTGAAATATCCGCCCTTGGAAATATTCAGTTTGGCTGGGCAAAGGGTAAGTAACCCAACCGAATCTATTCCTGATTTGAACAGGAACCTGAACTGAATGATCCTCAGAGGTCCCTTTCAGTCCAAATTATCCTTGGGCACTCTGATGGCTTACTGGGATGAAAGAACTCTGAATATTCCCTATGGACACTGGGCGAACTGGTTTAGGCACCTGAATTTATACTCATAACCTTTAGGTAGATAAAAATGACCAAAAGTGCCAAATCCACTGGTGCAAATGGTCTGTCTTTTAAAAATGTCACTACTTTTCGCTTCTCCCCTTAGCCTTTCGTTTGATTAATTCTTATGTGTTTTCTTGCAGCTTAATAGTGAAGAAATTCAATTTATCCAGTATAGATAAGAAAGAAATGCTTTTCACAAAGTACCAAATAGAGATGTGTTTAAGGATGAAAACTACCTCAAACAAAACAAAAGTCCATACCGTAACATCACTTCCTCCCCAAAAATCACAAGCCACAGCCAGGAATTATACATCCTACAGAAATATCCTAACAGCCTAGTGCTTACAGCATTTACCTCAGGTATTGGCAAGACAGAGTTAAGAATTTATTTTTTCTGGTTCATTATACAGCCAATGTTTTTAATTATATTTGTTTTGGCATAGGATAGCGTGAGTGCAACCTGAGGCCTGATGTCTGCCAAAGGATCAGAGTCTGAAAGACAGCTGGAGGAAAAAGCCAGCTTTATTCTCTAGCCTTCATCCAAAAGCACAGTTACTTGAATCCTGTGATTGAAATGACAGATCTGAGCCCATAAACCCAAGAACTGAAGACAACTCAGTCACGCTGCTAATACATTACTCTCCCTGAGACAAGCACATACTCTGACCGACAGAATTTCATTAGCTATATAAAATGGGAAGTTTTTACAGAACAGCACAAGGGTGCAAGTCTTGAGTAGAGGTGAAACGTTTTAATGAATTTTATGTTTTCGAGAAAGTGTTCTACGTTCTTCCTTAGGGTTATATTTTTGTCTACTTTTTCACTTGACTGCTGTAGGTTGAAAAGATGTGCAGTCCTGGTTTCTGCTCCTGTCTCTGCCGGGGAGGTGATACAGGGGCTGGGGCTGCCTGCATTTACACACACAGCAGGTCCTGTTGCAATTCATCTGTGGATTAAAGCATAAGCTGCCTTAACAGGAGTCACTTTTGGGGGCCTTCCTGTTATAGTAACTATGAATTGGGCAGGAAAAACATCATCCCATCTTTCCAAGCACATTTTGGTCTTTGGTTTTTTGGTCTTTGGTCTGTTGGTTTTTTGTGTGGGTGTTTTTTTTGGTTTGGAACAAAACTGTGGAAAAGCATCATTTGAGAGCTTGCACAAGTGCCATTCCTGTCTGAGTGCTGAATTCTTCAACAGTAATTCAGTCATGAACAAAACCGTTACTAACTCTTAAATGTTTAGTGAAGTCAAAAGAGAAAATTGGCAGGGAAAGAAATATTCTTTTCAGACTTCTGAAACAGCACTACAGGCAATGGAGAGCAAACAACAGTATTACAGGCAAACAAAAATGCTGCTTAAGGACTCCTTTAAAGTAGTAAATATATTTTTAACAAGCACATTTAACCATTTCTGGAGCTCTATCTTCTTGTACAGATGTAGTTTCGTATGTAGACTGTGACTGTGAGGATGCATCTGAAATGCATTGGGACTCTCTGGATGGGGAAGGCTGGGTAGATAGAGGGAGAGTCTCCCATTAGTCCAAGTTCACACTCAATGATGAGAAACAGTGGGGAAACTGGCCATCTCCCAGTCCTCTCCAATTGTCTGCCTTCATCAAAGGCTATAGCACATTCTTCAGCTACCTTGGAGTGCGTGACCCAGTCCCTGAGCAGGACAGAGCATCAGAATCCTGGCTATGCCTTCTGAATCAAACTCTGGGGTATTGGCTGTTCCCCCCCCTGAGCCTCTGAATGGGTGACATCCAGCCTACTGGAAATCAGTTGGTGATGCTCCAGTGACACAGCCTGACAATCTGTGCTGAGGATCCCTGTCACCTGTTTTTCAGGGGTTCCTAGTAAAATTAATAGCGTGTCACTGCACTATTGGGTGAGGGAGACAGTGGGGAGGGGTTCACAGACTTCTGGTATCATTATCTTGTCTTCCCATGCTTTTTGCCTTTTAATAAATAAACCTCACAAGATGCTGGGCAGCAATTCAATTTGTCACGCTTCACACATCAGAATAATTCAGCTAGAAGCAGAAACTGTTCAACCCCCATTAAAGGCAGTGCCCTAAAGAACAGGCTGATTTATCTTTTTTTATGGCTTGTAATTTACTTCACATCAATTATGCACTGCCAACGAAAGTAGCTTCATGCCAAGTTGGGATCTGCTTTTCTCTCAGAAACATCCTAACCACTTTACTTCTCAGGCTGCTGGTTGGCAGGTTCCCATTGACAGTAAAGTCTCAAATATGTGAAGAAGTTAGGTGTGGCATGTTGTTCCCAAGTACTCAAAGTTAATTATTCCCTTTGTGGCATAAGGTCCTGAGTGACTTCTCCTCAAAGTCCTTTTCTCTCATTAAGAGGGATGCTACTTTTGGATGGTCTCTTTCTATTTGTCACTATGCAGGGACATGTTAGGAGCAAAAGGTGACCATTCTGCTAATACCCTTGACCACCAGATTGACCGTGCACACCCTGACCCTCACTTCTTGGTAGAGATCAGGAATTCAACACTTGCAGCTTAGCTTCATCTGAAAGAGGTGGCATGGAGAAGAGCGGAAGTGCTGACAATGCAGTCCAAACCACAGCAGTGGGAGCCAGGTCTCACATTCACTATACATTCATGTTCTCTGATGTGAGGTGGGAATTTCCTCCAGAGAGAGATTGAGAGAGATCTCTTCTATGCATTGTAAGTCTGCTCCTACCCCTCTGCCTCTGTTGCTGCATTGTCATGGTAATGTGTCTGTTTCAAATGAAAAGCGATCAATCTTTTTTATCACTGAATTAATTCTCCAGACCAAATTCCATATTGCTTTTCTCCTCATATTGCCACTAGCACAAAAGATGAAACATTTTACACCTAAATTGCATCTTGCTGAAAATGCACAGATAATGTCCACAAGAGAAAAGCAGGGCAGTTGGCTACATCACTCACATTTGGACAGCAATTTTGAGATGATATTTCTGTAAAGCAGGGGTGAAGTGCCCCGAATAAACTCCCCCTGTTTCTTAGCCCACTGTTCAGTGCGATGCTGTGTTACTTTCCCTAGCTCTTATGTGCCTTCTGCATTCAAGTTTTCATGGATCAGACCTGGAATTCACAACCCACACCAGAAGTTATTTGCTCTATGCCATTTGAAAAGTTGCTGAATTGGACATTATTGTTTTTTGTTTTCAATCATTTGTAAAGACACAGAGGGGAAAAAAAAGAGGTTTTATTTCTCCTGTTCCACATTCCCATCATCTGTCCTATCTTGAAAGGTTGTTGCAGGCACACATGGAGATCTTTGTTGAAGGGAGGTATCCATAGCTGCCATCCTGAGGATCAAGGAAAAGGCAGGCAATAGACCTCTGCCAGGAAGAAGCTAGAGCTTTTATACCTTCTTTTTGCAAGATGCTGGAGCCTGAAGGGAAAGATGCCTCACTAAGAGGTTCAGGTAAAGGGGCCATGCCTGCCCAACGTATCCAGGACTCTGGTCCTAATGGGGATCAAAGTAAGTGGAGATGTTAACTGATTCAGTGATTGAGTTAGCTACCTTTCTGTTATTAGCAAGGATGGCCAGGACATGAATCATCTTCAGCAGCTGGCTCCACCTCAGGGATGGAGGGCTGCAAAGGTCCCACTGTGGAGCCAGTACTGTGTGTTAAGTTTGCCAAAGTTGATCAGGAAGAGGTGCCTTACTCCCTTGAAACATCTCTGCCCTCTGGAGCAAGGGAGTGGGGCTGGGGAAAGGGGTGGTCTTCTCTGATTGCCCTCTGAGGAGGACAGGAAGGCTCCCAAGTGCCTGGCATTTCCTTAAGGGAAGTAGACCTCTCAGGTACCTGCTGCTCAGGAGGAGGTGGCGTCTGGGAGCAGGAGCCTGTATGACAGGAGGCACTGAAACTTCTACGGTTTTGAAGGGTTGTATTTAATTACTTTGCTGCAAAATAGCATCACCCGTGTTCTTCCTTTGATTACACATCTTTGTCTGTCACAGGAGACAAAGATATTCTTAATCACACCGCAGTGATAGTTCAGGTATCAACAGCTCACTGTGACAGTCATGAACCATGACAGTATTCCCTTTATGTGTATTTGTGTGCCATTTAACCTGCAGGAGATTGTCAGTAGTTTTCCTTTCTAGTTTTCTAGCTAGTATTGCTTCTGCAGAATCTTTCTGTAAGCTTTGCAAACAAGCCCAGCTTGTAAAGACCATTCTGAGCTCTTTCAGCAGCCAGGGCAAGCTGTGACTGAGATCCATCCCTGGTGCAATAGTGTTGGGAGGTGCAGGGATGGGATCCAGTGTCAGCCAAGATGTCTGAGAGTCACTCAGGTCTTCTCACTGTAGGCGATGTGCACGCACTAGTTTGTCTTACTCAGATTTCATATCATCATCAAATCATAGAATAGTTTGAGTTGGAAGAGATCTTTAAAGGTCATCTAATCCAACCACCTGACAATGAGCAAGGCCATCTTCAACCAGAGGAGGTTGTTCAGAGCCTGGTCCAACCTTATCTTGAATGTTCCCAGGGATGGGGCATCTACCACGTCCCCAGGCAACCTGTTCCAGTGTCTCACCACTCCCATGGTAAAAAAAGATTCTTTCTTGTATCTAGTGTGAATCTACACTCTTTTAGTTCCAAACCCTTACCCCTTGTCCTACCCTTCCTCTATACATGTATGTAAATACATATCATATTTACATGCACACATAAATATATATGTTGTGGTCTATGTCTTATCTGAAGCTCAGGCAAACACTAATTTGCTGCCAATTAATTCTTTTCAGAAAAATCTCCCAATCTGTTAAGCTTGTAGGAAACTAGCTAGATTAGAACAATTTCCTCTGGTCTACTAAAGCTGTTGTTAGGCTGAGACGCTATGAGGTTCACTTGTTTTCTTTAGAGCCCTGTCCTAAAAATCCTGCAGGAACTCAGCATGCAAACAAGACAGCGTTACTAAAGGGCTCTTCACAGTACATTTTGTAATGTTTCAATTTCCTTTTCTCATAGAGAAGCTCTTTGCCACTTCTAAATTTATTCACGGAATCATGCTTATCTCTCCCTTTCTTTTTTCTTCTACTTGCTGGAAAAAAAATGAAGGGCTTTGGATGTTCTGTAATGAAAGAACAATGTCATATAGTACGACCTTTCACAAAACGCTCTCATGATGCAATAGAGTTAAATATTTTCCCTGAAGGCATGCCAGACTCCAGCAGGCTGGGCCCTACTGGCACAATCTTATTCCTGTCTCCAGAACAGGCTCATTGCATGTCTGAGAACACTGCACAGGATCCCTTCATCCCTATCCCTGTGTAAAGGCACTGCTTATACACAGCCCTATCGCAGAAGACCATGGGCAGAAGCAAGCAGTAAGAGCTTAATTTGGTGAGGAAAACTGAGCCACCCAGAGCACCAAAGCAAAGCTAATGTGCTCCCAGGGAGCGGAAAGCTGCAGACAAGGTACACATCACTTGCCAGGTCACAACAGCCTGGTCCTGGCTGATACTGCAGAGCTACACAGCTGCAGGTACCAGACTCTGGAGGCCATGGAACACTACCTATATTTAACTCACCTCTAAACTAGAGGAAAGCACTGTCCCTTCACATATATGCCTTACTTCTATTTAAGCACAGGCCAAGGGTTCTTCTGAATCAGGAGATCCCATCCCTGACTCAATGACCAGTGACAAAAGCATGACCTTACCATCAAAGAGTGTCTCCAAGAGTAAGAAGGCATTGATTTCTTCCTCATGCAAATGGAAATCAGCTTTTCCTTGAAGCACAATGATGGTCTTATCTCATAATTATTTCCTAATGAATATCATTTCACATGCAAATACCATTTATACAAAAATTTAATCCTTTTAAAAAATCTGAATAAGTGACAGGGTCTGTAATTTCCTGCTGTGGCAACACCGCACAGTGTCATCAGGCATCATGGTGGTTTCAGCACCTGCTAGTCTAATTTGCTGGCATATTGCATGAAGCATTGCCAATGTGCTTGTGGGCAGTGCTACAGGTAAACACAAAGCTGCAAGGGTTACCAGGCAAACAGCAAGCTGTGCTATACAGGCACTTGCAATCTACAAGGCATTTACTAAAAAAGCTTTTCTCCAAACAGCCCATTCAGGAGGCAAAACACAGCTACAAAATCATAACCCAGATGCTTGGGGAATAGAAAAGGTCCCCTCATAGGTGTCAGAGATGTGGGATGACCTCCAGGGATGTGGGAATTGCAGGTCAGCCTCATAGGTGCCAGCTGCCAGCCCACGCTGACATTAGCTTAGTACAGGGCTAGCACAGGACTGTTTGAAGACATCCTATATGCCATCCTTTTCCAGGTCGGGCCTCCCCAGAAGAAAAAGTGTTTATATCCTTCACTAACTGTTGACCCTACCCAGCACGGTCTTAAAGAATTACTTGGGATGTTTCAGAGAAACCTGTTTTTTTCTTATTTGTTGTTTGCATCATCACCCATTTTTTTGTCACTGAGAAGCAGAAAGGGAGAAAAAAAAAGAATAAAGGAATGATTACTGGTCTTCAGCAGCCCCCAGCTGAAAGTCCCCAGTTGATAGCGCCCTGTGGGCTGCTTCCCCACTATGGATGTCCTTGTGATCTTCTGAGGATATTGCAGGGAAAAGCATTCTCAGCTTTTCATTCACTATCAAGGGGATTGATTTAAAAAGTTGGAATAAATCTTTAAATAGGTTTTGTATTTAGACAGAAAAATACCAAACTCATCTTCCTCAAATACATTATGTTAGTGTGATGAGCACCAACTGTCTCTAGATATTCATGTTCTTTTGCTTAGTGATTTCCGTGTTGGTTCACAGTTTGTAGGAAACAATATAGCTCACAACTGCACCCTGAGCTTATGCTGAGAAAGGTGAGAGAGAATTCATACCTGAGGGAACTGATTTCTTTACCTCGGCTGGGAGACTGCCCAGAGTCAACAGCCTTCAGCTGTGATCTATCACTATAAAATCCATCAGTACCCATTTTCTTCTCATGATTAAAGTACAAGTGGTACTAGTTTGGATATCACAAGTAATAAATCTCATCTCTGTCTCCCAGGAGACTGCTCTAAATGAAGTAACCCATCCTGCAATGGCTTTGCCAGTGACAGAGTGCTTAATGTTGAATTAAAACCAAAACATACAGATTGACAAGAAAGAGTATTGTGGACTGGGGATGAGAATACAAAAAGAGAGAAAGTAAAGCACAGAAACCAGAAAATGAGGGAGTAAAGTCAGGAGACATGAGCTGCTCTAGTCTGCATGCCTTCTCACACAGCACTGTGACTACTGGAGTTCATGCCGTAGTATAAAGCTTTTGTGCTGGCTGCTGCTGAGGAAACTTTCAACCACAACAGGAACTGGAAGAAGGGAACAGTTTGCTTGGAGCCAGGACCCAGATCTGTGGGATATCTGTGACCAGCAAAAAAGTTAAAACGTCTTCCAGATGGCAGAAGATGGTAATGCAGAGTCATATACTGAGAAACCCTGGCTGCCCTCATAGATTTGATACTTTCTAAAAAGTTGAAGTGTGATTGAGCTCTGCTCCCTGCAGTGTTTCCTGCGTTTCTATTAAACAGAAGCAGTTGAGAGGCCATAACAGTAGGCTTTTTCCATATAGAGGCAATTCATTCACAATCAGCCCAGAATAAATAACAACAATAAGTTAGTGCATCAGAGACACGTGTATTAGCCCACACAAGAACAATTTGCTGGCCAGCAGTTCAACCCTTAGTAGATCTGCTTGCAATGCAGGGCCACACACTGCTTCAGCAAACTAGCATAGGTGTTTCTCAATGGTCTTGTGTGATGGCAGGACCTACTCTCATATTCTGTGTTTTCTGCAAGGCAGGAGTTGAATGGTTTTAACATCTGGAGAGAAAGTTATCTTCCCCAGTGGTGTTACACATACCCTACTCTTTCTAATGGCTATTGTTGCTCTGCCTTTCCTCTTGCTGCCCTTCTCTCTGTCCATCCTCTGGCCTGTCCCTGTCTTCTGTCTCTAAGCGGCACTCACACCCCTCATTCACCTCAGACCTCAGCGTGTGCTCTAAAGGGTGTCATTACCTTGCACAGAAAACAGAGAAAAATATGAGAACCAGGAACAAACTTGATTATTCTCCTGCTTCTTGGCTAAAGTAGTACAGTATAATTTCTGTATTCTCCTTTCTCCCTCAAAAAGGACCAATACATCGCAGAGGATGCACGTTACAGAGAAACAGGACTGCGCAGTTTCATGACAGCTTCTACTGGTGGTGGAAGCTATTTTTATGTCAGGATTAAAGAAAAGATGAAAGGAGCCTAAATTTGCCATTTTCTTCTTTGTTGCAATTCTTCAGGAAGAAAGATGATTTTACATCAACAAAAGAGAATGAGAAAGCCTGGGAAAAACAGCTGTTATCTTTGCATTTATGAATGAAACATGCATTCAAACCCTAGAGATATTCCATGGAGGCAGCCAGCTCAGAGAGTACTCTTAGATCCTATGAGGCAGTCCATAAATGCAAAAATACTTGATCATACTGTGTATTAGAAACTGGTTCCTTTAAAATCAAGAGATTCTTTATGATGACCTTGTTGTGGAGTTTATGCCTCCAATAGTGTTCTTGCTGCCTAGTGGGAGAGCAGCCTATGGGCTCCTGGAGATCTTTGATCTTACATCAAAACGCTGAGCACTGTGAGTGTAACGTTAGCTCTGTTTCAGCCTATTGCTCCCAGCAGAAAGGAAAGATGGTAGTCTGCCAGTCCCCCAAATCATTCTTAGCAACAGACAAGCACTAAGTTAAAAAAAACAACCAAAACCACAATGACTTAATTGCAATGCAATGCCTAGGGAAACAGTTACTGTATTTAGAGACAGACTCCTATGACTCTGGTCTAACTGCAAGGTGCTTCTGCTCCACAGTTAGGTAGCTAGTTACTCCAGCTTGAAAAGCATCAGAGTGAAGTCTTTTCTCCCAATAGCTTCCCAAAGCTCAATCCAGTGATACCCTAATGCCTGATAGACTCATGCCGACACATGTTTAGGGCTGTTAGGAATAGAAAGTTCCTAAAACCCACCATACTAGAGCTGGGGATAAATCTGAAAATGCATGCTCAAAGTGTGGATGTGGCATTCATTGACACACCTACTCTGGCTTGAAATTTCATTTAACAGAAATTACATCACTGAGTCCAAATAACAGCACTGCTGTGTCCACTCCAAGTTCCTAGTCAGCAGCAAAATCCAACAAAGAAGTTAGGTAAATCTCTGTCTAATTACCTTATGTTGGCCTTTATCCTGGACAGTCCCTGCAGAGGTTGAAGTGAGGCTTATTCTGGTGCTGATGTAGCAAAAAGGCTGCAAGGTGTGTGAGGCAGAAAGAGAATCTCTCTAACAACTCTCAGTAAGATACTCTCAGTAGGCGATGATGTATATGTACCTGTACCTAACACTTTGTCATTTAGCCCTAATTGTTTTAGATAATGATGTGATGTGTTTGATTTTGCAGTTTATATAATTATAGCACTCATTGTATCTCCATTGTTCAAAGTGATTACCTGTGAGAGAAATTATTCTTGTGAACAACACCATTTGTTCTTCCATGACAAATCTTAATTAAAAAAAAAGTTAAATATAGTATGGCTGATGGATCTTAAACAGCTTGTCACTGTCACTTGCTGTAGTGAAAGGAATCATATGGGACACTGAGATTCACCATTTCAGGCCATTAACTGCTGTACTATACAATGCATTAGAGCAGGAGTGAGTTGTACTGATGCAAATGGGAAGTTACTTGTTTAATGAATAACTGTATTTGCAAGCTCTTTGAGAAACAGGTGGAAAAGGACAAAACTACATGCACCTCGCTCTGTGTACCATACTGTAGCTGCAGAAATATGGCATAGATCTGTTGTGCTGCAAAGTATTGTCTTGAGACAGTTGTACTTTGTATCTCTAAACCAATTTGGAAGGGAACATCCGCCCACAAGAACAGGGTGGTGGTTATGTAGTTAAATGACCTAGCTGTTGCCATACTGGATAAGGATATCAGTTCATCAAAACCTCTCCAGTCTACCTCTAATTCATCAATTTTGTTTTTATACATTAAACTGTCAGATATGTTTCCCATCTCTAATGTCTTTGGAGAAAATTTGTTTCACTTGCTATAGGCTGTCACTTTAATTACAAGCAGAATTAAATCTCAGAATTGTGGAATCATAGAATCATTTAGGTTGAAATAGACCTTTAATGTCATTGAGTCCAACCCTTAACCTAACAATGACAGGTCCACTACTAAACCATGTCCCTACGCACCACATCTACAGTTTTTTTTAAATACGTCTAGGGATGGTGACTCAACCAGTTCTCTGGGCAGCCTGTCCCAATGCTTGAAAACCCTTCCAGTGAAGAATTTTTTTCCTAATATGCGATCTAAACCTCCCCTGGTGCAACCCGAGGCCTATTCCTCTCATCCTATTTCTTGCTACTTAGGAGAACAGGCTGATACCCACATCACTACAAACTCTTTTCAGGTAGTTGTAGACAGCTATAAGTTCTCCTCCCCTCAGCTTCCTTTTCTCCAGGCTAAAAAGCCCCAGTTCCCTTAACTGCTCCTCATGAGACTTCTCTAGACCATTCAACAGCTTTGTTGCCTTTCTTTGGGCACACTCCAGCACCTCAATGTCTTACACTGAGGGGCCCAAAGCCAAACACATTATTCACCAGCACCAAGTACTTCTCTGGTCCTGCTGGCCACACAGTTTCTGATACAAGCCAGGATGCTGTCGGCCTTCTTGGCTACCTGGGCACAGTGATGACTCATAGTCAGCTGGCTATCAGCCAATACCTCCAGGTCCTTCTCTGTCAGGCAGCTTTCCAGCCACTCTTCCCCAAGCCTATAGTGCTGCACAGGGTTGCTGTGACTCCAAGTGCAACACCCAATACTCAGCCTTGTTGAACCCCATATACTTGGCCTCAGCCCATCAATCCAGCCTGTCCAGATCCCTCTGTAGAGTCTCCCTATCCTCAAGCAGATCAACAGTCCTGCCCACGTAGGTGTCATCTGTGACATAACATGCATTTACTTCCTCCTTTTTGCTCATCAGATGGCAGGTTGCACTGTGCACAGTTCAGAAGTTTGGTTTAGAAAAGCAGCTCTGATACCACAGAACTATGAAAATTTAAGAAGCTTGTTGGAACATGGTTAGACTTTGATCTTCAACAGTGCAGGCAGACTTGTTCGCATTCTAAAAATGTCTCCAGGAAATGCCATACAAGAATGTCTTGCTAGCTTTCCAGAAGTCTGTGCTTCAAACTTAGCTTTAAAAAAGCAGAACACCAGAATGGTACACTTGGCCCTTTCTCCCAGCAAGGTCCTCTTCATGTTTATCCATGAAGGATTTTGGGGATTAACTCATTCATATTCATAGTTTCATCTGGGAAATGTAGGCCACAGGAATCTCACAACCACAATTCATGCCTTGTCAACCTGGTGCATCACACATACTGTTCTCACATACGTTCATTCTTTCATTCACCCCAGATCACATCTCAAGGTCAGAGTTTGGACACATCCAACTTACCAGCTTAGGAACAAGTTTATTTGTCAGGATTTTCCTTTCCAAGGGAGATTTTCAGAAAGGAGGAACTCTCAATTTGAGTTCATGACATCATACACTTGATAGGTAGCAATCTTTTGTTGCTCTGTACAACTCCACCTCCCCAGTTGAGACACAAGCAGTTGTGTCATTCTGTGGTGAAAGAAGAGGAAACTCACGATTTACTTCCCTGACACATTGGGTCCACAGTAGGAGTAGATAAAGGAAAAACTTGCCAAGATCTGAGGATCCAGAAATACAAGAGGTAAGGAGAAGGGCAGGCTAAGCTTTTTGATTCAGAATCCATTTGAGAGCCACAGAGTACTTTTTTTTACTCTAATATCAAAATAATATAATGTCGAAGACATAACCTCTTTTAGTAATGGTTGGACGACATAACTAAACCATTCACCAAGCTGGTGAAGACATGCTGCATCATGGTGTATTAAGACCACTGGACAGACATTATCTTACCTTCTGTAAAATGCATACCAGGTCCTTGAATTTTCATGGTAAGTCGTATCTGTGTGTGGTTTGTCCCCTACCCACTCCTGAAGGATTCCTCAGCAAACAGCCTGTCATTGCTATAATTTTTTGGAAAGTATTCTATCTTAAATAGTTGTCTTTTTGCTCCTATGATTATCAGGCCTTTTCCAGGAAACCAGTGGGCATCTGGATCAAATAGTCCACAGAGCTTTTTAACAAAATAGAAGGAAAATACTCCCCAGCAATGATGGCCTAGCACATTGTAGACACAAACTGAGAAAACAAGATGAGTGAGACATCATTAAGTGCCCTGTCTTTTTACCATCATCCTATTCAAGGGTGTATATGCCTACTGACCCACCTGTTTACTTCTTCTGCCGGAGACTTTTGGACTCTCACCTACTCCAAAACGTCACTGATGGAAACAGAAGTGCCCAGGAAGTCTCTGTTACTTTTACATACCCTGCCACCCTTCTCCTCCATCCTTTCCTGTCTGGGCTGCCTTAAAGGCTTGTACAGTTATGTGCTCTTTGGCAGTCTGCACCACATGGGATCCTTTAGTGGAAGGAAGTGCAGAAGTATTTTAAACTTACTTGAACTGAGTTGACAGCATCAGTGCTTAGACTGGAAAGATGCAGGTTGGGAGCAGACCAGGTTAGATGGTGCTTCCCCAGGACTTCCATGCTGACACGATGAGTCACAAGCCTGTCCCTTGCTCTGGGCACAAACATCTACTCTCCATGCTGACAGCTGAACTATGAGAATCAAAGGGCTTTAACATTGCAGGACTGAAACCATGTGCAGGATTACTGCAGCTATTGCTATAACATCATGTGGGTCTGATTAGACAAGGAATTTGTTAAAACAGCATTGCCCGCCTACACTGAGTTTTCTACCAGGAGCAAGTAAAAGTTTCTAATCAGGAGGGAATCAGTAAGTAAAATCCTAAGGTCAGAATGGTGATGAATGAGCTCTATTTACTAATGTATTCTTCCAAGTCCTGTGAACAAATGCCCCACAATGAATCATGGCTAAATCACTATCTACTTGTCACAGTGTTCTTGGAGGAAGACAGGTCAAGGAAATATGTTTATCCCTTCAGTCCTTCAGGGTTTCTTTTAAATCAGAGGTGAGAGACAATGCCTGTGCAGTAGGCAGCAGCTGTCTCTGCCCTGGAGAGAGAAAGCCAGTGCAAACCTACTTTGCATTTATCTAAATAAATAAGAGTGTAATTATCCCTCCCTTCTGAGCTCCTAGAATGGCTGGCTCCTCGGCAAAGCAGTCAGGCATTGCCAGGGCTAGTACAGCCATGCACAGCATCCCAGAGGAGAGCTCTGCTCTTCAGAGAGGCGACAGCCAAACCCAGGGAAGTTGTGTGTGTACAGCACCCAGGGCAGGTCTACTTGAGTGTAGGAAGAGCAGCTCATTTGGTGAGGAGGGCAGGGGTCTGGCCAGCTTGCACAAGGGCTTACTCACTCTTAATGATGCCCTAGTTTAAACAAAATATTTTTCCCTAAAACATGCATGGAACTGAGAGCTATGAAGTGCACAGGAAGTACAAACCCAGTGAAAATAAAATAATGATAACTTTTTTATTCACATGGCTGACATGTGGCATCAGCAATTGGAAATGGCATTGTCCAGCATAAAGGAAAAGGAGAAAAGCATGACAAGTCACATACAGAGACTTGACAGCTAATTTAGACAGTTTAGACTGAAAAATATAGGCCTTCTTAAATTCTTGCAGATTTCGGTTTCTAAAAAAAACCCCAACCCTCCCTGTTGGATAAGTTTTTTCCTTTCAGCCTGACTTGTGGTTAGGGTTTTTTTCTGTGTATTTTAAAAATATTTCCCATGTAGGTTGACGATGAAAAACCCCACTTTGTTCACCATATTTTCTCACCAGACATCTCTCAAATGAGCTAGCTGAGAGGTAACTGGTTTAGGTTGAAAGAGAGGAGATTTAGATTAGAGTTTAGAAAGAAATTTTATACTGTGAGGGTGGTGAAGCACAGGCACAACTGTCCTGAGAAGTTGTGAATGCCCCATCTGTGAAGGTGATCAAGTCCAGGTTGGATGAGGCATTGAGCAACTTGATCTGGTAGAAGTTGCCCTTGCTCAAGGCAGGGAGATTGAATCTAGATGATCTTTGAGGTCCCTTCCAACCTAAACCATTCTATGATTCTATGATACTATTAGCCTTCTTGCCCACAAGGGCATGTTGTGGCCTCATGGTTAACTTGTTGTCCAGTAGGGACTCCCAGCTCTTTCTCTACTGAGTTGGTTTGCAGCAGGTCAGCCCCTAACCTGTACTTGTGCATGGGGTTATTCCTTGCTATAGGATGCTACGCTTGCCTTTGTTGAACTTCATCAGGTTCCTCTATGCCCAACTCTCTATTCTGTCCAGGTCTCACGCAACCTTCCAGTATATCAGCCATGCCTTCCAGTTTGGTGTCATCAGCAAAGTTGCTGAGAGTGCACTCGGTCCCTTCATTAATTGGTGAATATGTTGAACAAGACTGGTCCCAGTCTAGCAGCTTATTAAGGGAACAGATCAAAAGCACTGCAGGCCCTTCTCTTGGCAGGGACCCGCAAAGCAAAAGTAAATCAGCTGCAAGAGACATGGCCTCAGTCTTTAATTGTAAAGAAAGCTGTTCCCTCTGTGTATAAACCCCAGAGGTAGAGGAACAACATGAGGCTCCCATAATCCAAGAGGAGGTGGTCAGAGCCTTGCTTGCCAAACTGGACACACACAAGTCTATGGGGCCAGACGGGATTCACCCTAGGGTATTGAGGGAAATGGTGGATGTACTGGCCAAACCCCTTCCCACCATCTTCCAACAGTCCTGGAAGACTGGGGAAGTTCCACTGGACTGGAGGCTGGCTGATATTGTGCCCATCTACAAGAAGGGTTGCAGGGAGGACCCAGGGAACTACAGGCCAGTCAGTCTGACCTCAGTGCCAGGGAAAGTCATGGAACAGGTGATCTTGAGTGCGATCATGAAGCACTTGCAAGAGAATAGGGTGATCAGGCCCAGTCAACAC
>WAAB01017747.1:25599-47697 GCA_013389865.1 Piaya cayana
GGGAGATTTAGGCTAGAGATTAGGAGGAAGTTTTTTACAGAAAGGGTCATTAGGCATTGGAATATGCTGCCCAGGGAGGTGGTTGATTCACCTTCCCTGGAGGTGTTTAAGGCACGGGTAGATGAGGTGCTGAGGGACATGGTTTAGTGTTTGATGGGAATGGTTGGACTCGATGATCCGGTGGGTCTCTTCCAACCTGGTGATTCTATGATTCTATAGGCAGTCTCAGTGACTAGGGCAAATGCCCCAGTGTACTCAGAGTGCTTGCAGTGGTGGGAGGCAAAATCGAAGCAGGTCACACATCAGAAATAGCAGCAGGGAACAAGTACAGTCTTGCCCCACTGTCTGGGGCAAGTGGGACCTTGTGCTCAGGGTGGGCCCTGCCTACTGTCTGTCATGATGATGGAAGGGCAGAGCACGGAGGAGAGCTTTCCAGGCTGGTTACTACTGCCACCTGCTTTTTAATGCCAAATAACATGGAAAAACCTACTGGTTCGTTATCAAAATCATCTGCTCTAAAATATACTACTCAGTGTCAACACTGTAACACAAAAAGAAAGGATGAGATAGGCAGGGGACAGAGAAGAGACTGTAGTGGGCTCGCTAGATCCCAGTATTGACCACATACCTTCTTTTCCCTCAGCACATTTCTTTGCTCACATGGCTGTTATTGTTTGCTCTCCAAGTGACATCAGATTGTGAAACTATTTGGAAAGAAGTGAGCAGCAAAACCCACTCCCTCCTCGCCTCTTTGAGTCTGAAAATGAGGAAAGTTGCAGTTCATGCTCTTTAATCTCCTATTAGGAGGCTTAGTTAGGTATGTGTCATAGACCTTTTGCAGGATATATGCATCTGGTATGTGTAGAGAGGTGATGTTATTTTTTCAGGAAATACACTTTTCCTCTGCCTCCACCCCCCCTTTTTAATTATTTCATTCCCAGAGCAAGAAATGGCAGGTTGTTTCACACCCCATATGGTCAACTCGTAACGCGCATATCCAGAGAGCTAATATGCTACCATCAGCAATGTACTTTCTCTGGGATCTGGAAGGTGATATAATCCTGGAGGAATTGTCAGGGGGAGACACACCAACAGTTTATCTGCCACTCTGCTCCTCTGGCATCACAGTGGTTATGCATGGCTTTTGGTTCCTATGTGTGTGTGGGTTGTGCTCGCAGCATCACTGTGCACTGAGATTTCTCACACTTTCTGCCAACTGGCTTAGCCCTGTTTTCTGTGCAAAAGCCCAGGGCAGGTGGGAAGTTATATGCAGTGCTTCTCAAGAGGGAGTAAAGTTTTTAAAAGTGTATATTAAAACTGACATCCCTCTATAATTCAGTGGTAGAAGCAATGATAAACATTTATCTGAGTTCCAATAAGACAGGAGGGCATTGTAAGTAAATGATTGCTAATACGAGAATTATTTAAATAAACATATTTGAATCATAGAACAACTAGGTTGGAAGAGACCCACTGGATCATCAAGTCCAACTGTTCCTATCAAAAACTAAACCATGTCTCTCAGCACCTTGTCTACCCATGCCTTAAACACCTCCAGGGATGGTGAATCAACCACCTCCTTGGGCAGCCTGTTCCAGTGCCCAATGACCCTTTCTGTGAAATTTTTTTTCCTAATGTCTAGCCTGAACCTCCCCTGCTGGAGCTTGAGGCCATTCCCTCTTGTCCTGTCCCCTGTCACTTGGCAGAAGAGGCCAGCTCCCTCCTGTCCACAACCTCCTTTCAGGTAGTTGTAGAGAGCAATGAGGTCTCCTCTCAGCCTCCTCTTCTCAAGGCTAAACAACCCCAGCTCTCTCAGCTCTTCCTCATAAGGCCTGTTCTCTAGCCCCTTCACCAGCTTCATTGCTCATCTGTTGGACATGCTTTAAATAAAGCATATCTGTGAGAGAAAACGAAAGGCACAAATAGCTGTGTCACTCTCACAGCCCTCATGACATGGCAACAGAGGAAGGTGACTCTCAGAAAAGCATTTCTGTTTTTCAGTAGGTGTCATTGAAATCATACACACCTGTGTACCCTGTGCCTGTTTGGAAACCAGTGGGATGTCCTGGAAAGGGTTGCTGTGTCACCAGGTCAACTCCTGGCTTACAGGGAGACGGATGAATGCATGCACCACCAGAACGGGCTCACAGCACCAATGGAGCATTGCTCCTTTCCAATCTGTAATACTGGGGGTTTGTCCTGTTCTCTCAAGGCACAGCACTCTTGTTATAATAGTTTGTTGATCCGTTGCTCAGTGCAAATCTGGAGTCTGTCCAGTCTGCATGGTAATTTTTGTTCAACTTGAATTGTCTCGCTGGGAGATAGATTTCTTGCTAGAAGGGCTGTCTGGATCACTGGAACATAAGAGGTTTCTTGGCACTTCTCAAGGCAGTTCCCTAGGAAGAAGTAGATAAACAGAGCTAACTTAATTAGCTATCAACTAATGGTGAACAAACACATCTCACAATAAGCAAACAGAATCTCCAGGCATTTGCTCTCCTCTATCTCCTTTGCCTGCAAGTTTTAAAAGAGAGCAGCTAAATTTGCCATCCCTCAATTTCCTGATCTGGGAAATATCAGATATAGTCTTACTTGATGTTGTCATAAAATTTCTATGTATGAGAAGCTATACTTGTGGAGGGACATTCTGGATTTGCTGAAAATGTTTGGAAATCACAGGGGTTTGTTGCAGTGTAAAAATATTAAAATATGTGTGGGAGTGACAATGAATCAAACCCCTCTGTCATCTGGCCAGTTTGTGGAGGACAGAGATAGGATGGGGGTGTGGGCTAAGTGCAGAGTGGCTATAACTCAGCACAGGAAAGGGAATCTGGTACATGTCCACAAAGCTAAACAGCTGGTAACAATTTATACAAAACTTACATCATAGGAAGGCAGGGACCAATCTGGAAAGGGTAAAGGAAAATTCAGGAGGAATACTAACTGATAAGCTGTGTTTAGTGCTGTCTAGCTTTAGAGTACTTTATGAGCATTAATGAAGACTACCAATGCCCTTCTCAAATGACAGTTACAAACGCAGTCCTACAGAGGAGATGTCTTGTTCTGCCTGAAATAATCTCATGCCATAAAAGCACATGTATATATAGAATAAACAAAGCAGGGAAATTCAACTCCAGCCAGCAGGAAATCCTCAGATACACCAAGGGAAGTAGGCTGTGTTAGCAAGACGATTCATACATTCTATTACTGAGTTCAAGGCAAAATATATCCCAAAGGTTGCATATGACAGGGAAAGGCAAGTAACATCCTTCTGATAAGCACTGCCAGTCAGTGCAGAGATGCAGGACAGCACAGAAAGAACGATGTGCTTGATTTTCACATTGACTATTTCAAAAATCTATAGAGAAACACTGCTTCTTTTTTCCTTTTCCCTATTACAGATCTGGGGAAGGGACACCTTACCTAGCATGACTGTCAAGTGCAGTGGGTCACTAGTGGGCTGGAAAAGCCCTCAAGGTATTTGCCCTTCCTTGTACGTGCCCTTAGCGGCAGGGTCTCTGCCTGCCTTCTGGGAGCATCACAATCAGCTGGGATACGTAAAATGCTTCCTTCCTTCCCTTGCTTTCCCTACCTAGCTTTCAGGTAAATAGCAGAGGATAAATACAAATATGAACAAATCTCAGATGCTATGGACAACAATTTTCAAATAGTGCCACGGATATTCATGGGTCATAGATACTCTCTTACAATTGCAAATTAGGAAAACAGACCCAGAGGAGCATCCTTCTGCCTTCTCCTGCCAGATGAGCTTCCATCTTTGGTGATGTGTGAACACCTCTTCCCAACTCACAGAAGAAAGTGTGTGGTTAAGCTGCAGCAGATCCATCAAAGGCATACTGGCAGGCAGGCATGTATGGTGCACAAGGAAACACTGAAAAAGCTGGGGTCCTTCAGCCTTGGGATAAGAAGTCTTAGGGCATTTCTCACTGCTGACTTCAGCTACCTCACTGGACAAGACAGAGACAAGCTCCTCTGGGGACAGGGAGGACGTAAAGGTGACAATTTGCAAAAAAAAGTAATTTTGGGCTACATGTAAGGAAAAATATTCTTTCCTATAAAAGTGGTCACACAGTAGAAGAAATATCTAATGAGGCTATGGTATCTCCACCCTTGGTGATACTGAGAGCTCAGTTGGACACAGCCCTAAGTGGCCTGATCTAACTGTGAAGGCAGTTGTAACTTCACAGGGATGTCAGCTCAGATGACTTTCCAAGGTCCTTACCATGAAAATCATGCAGTGTCATCCATTGGGGCAAAGAAAGGCAATGCACAGCCTGGACTGGAGTAAAGCCAATGACACTGATGGCAAAAGTCCATTTTCTAGTTCTGGGCTAATTAGTCGTCCAGGCCTTTCTTGATCTTCATGTGGTCACAATGACAACGAAGAAACCTGAATGTTTCCAAAAGAGACAACTTGAACTCCCTTCCTAGGTATTAGTTACTGTTTGTGGAAAATCTTAAAATAAAACTTACTTGAAGGTGTTAAGTGGGGAAAAGGGGAAAATTTGTCAAATTTGGTCATAATCCATGACACTAGACATACATGCTTTATAAAATGATCCTTTCTCAAATTCTTGTTGTAAAATAGTCCCTAGAGGAGAGAGCTGTTGAGAGGCTTTCTTTTTTATTAATCATTTGCAGTGCCTCACCCTAAGATCAACCCTAAAAGTGACAGACAGCACAAGAGGAAAGAAACTTGTCCTGCTATATGCAAGAAGCCAAAATCTCAACATTACATACGAAATGTATTTTTGCCTCTCTGAGGAAACATTTCCCAGCCAAATGCTTCTCATTTCTTCAACACAATTAAAGGAAAAGGAAGAGGCAGGTTTGGTTTGATCTAAATAGGCAGCACATGCTGGAGGAGAAGAATGGGAAAGGTTTTCATCTGGAGCCAAAGAGAGAGAATAGCCAATAGCCATCTGGAGCCAAAGGGAGAGAAGACAGCTGGAAAGAGGGTCAGTGATCCACAGCCTTTCTGTCCAAGCCTGGAGCCACATCAACTTTTCATGTGAAGGGGGACAGGTTACAAGTAGCACTCACAGGAATGGAAAAATTATTTCTAATACCTAAGGATGAAAGAGATCAACACTGAAGAGAAGCCGGCTACTCTATAAGAGAATTGATTACATCCAGGACCTCTTCTTACAATTTCAGCACCCAACTTCTGTGTGGCGAAGAATTCTCCTACTTTGAATTGTTTTCTTCTGAAAATTTTTCCTGCAGACATTCAGGATATCTGTGGAAGGGCAGGAAATAGGAGGTCTTGACCTAAATGGCTTGCATCTAACTGCATAAAATAGAGGATAGGAGATAAAATAACTTGGTGAACATCACATAACCAGGCAGTATTGTAGCTAGGTGCAGAAGCCAGATCTCTGGAATCATAGTGCAAATCCGTAGAATCCCTAAAACACATCACTCTATTTCAGACTTCCTCAATTACAGCTCCTGTAAAAGAGAAAACTGTAACAGTGACGGTGTCCTTGTCCTTAGAAACATACCATGTTAAACAAGGTTGTCCAAAAAAGAAACCAACACAACCACAACAAACAACAGCAAAAATCCCTGCTTAATTGGAAAAAACAACTCTGATAAGAGAGTATTTGCCTTGGGAGAAACCCAGCAAAAATGTATAGACTTCATTAAAATTTGTCATTCTTTCTTAACAGGGACAGAATTGTCATAACTCAGTGGAGGTCTACTTGTATACTACAACTATGCTAGCTACAAAAACTGCTTCAAACTTATACTAACAGATATTACTCACTATTACTGTGTTCTTGTGGATTTGTGCTCCTACGCAGCAGCCCTCAATGAGGATTTTGCTGGCAGTTGCCAAGCTTGCAGAGACAGTCATGTGGCAACCTGAGATGAGTGTGAGAAGAGATGCATAGAAGAAAGCATCCTGACCTTATTACTATTACCTTGTTGATGAATAACCTAGAACAGCTATGTTTTGTTCACTGTTGTTCTCTTTAGACATCCACTGCATTACATGCACAAACATCCCCCTTCCTCTCCCCCAACTTCTTCTGTTAAATTCTCCACCAGCTAAAAAGCACTTGACCTGCTATTGCCTGTGATCATCCCCCAGATGCTCTCTTACCCCACCAAATGACTTAAGCTAAACTTCTGCTCTGGAGAAAAAAAACCCCACAAATTCCAAGAAATTACACACTGAAGCATCCCAGCACAAAGAAACTCTTCCTGCAAAGGGCAGATGTGAGGAGTTCTCTTTATTCAGTGCCATTATATGGAATTATTTCTAAATTAAAGTGTTTCACTCTAAGTGGGAAAACAAACACAAATGTTAGAAGAGTTGGACTTGGTAAGTGTCCCATTATCTCGACGTTTGTCATTACAGTAGCTAAAAGCACAGAGATAGAGGGAGAGTTCACCATTCTTCCTCCTGCTGTTCAGAGAAAAAAAGATCAATGAATAGTTCCCTTGAAAGTGGTACTACGTGTCATAAGCAAGAAAGGCTAACTATTAAGGAACATCCTTTGTTAAAACTTGAGCACAAATCTCACATCACAGAAAATACTCAAATAATCTCAAACAGGAGTGAGGAGAAATTTCTGTTCCAACAAAGAAAAAAGAGACAAAGACCTAGATGTCTTCTTTTCTGACTTACCAGACTGACTTAATTTTTATTCCCTGCATCCCTTCACACCTACTCTAACATCTCATAAACTCTGCATTCTCATACCAGCATCTGCTGAAGGCAGCTCTGATTTCCAGTTCTCCAACTTCTCTCCAGTTGCCCTCTTTCCAGACCATAGCCAGAAAAGGGTTTTTTTTGTAATTGTTTGGCCTCAAGAAGTCTACAAAGACAGACTGGCATCTTGATGGCCGTGCCAGCATACCTCCCCCTGCACTCTGGGATGGTGATATGTGGATGCAGCCCCTCAAGGTAATCTTCTACCACTGACTTTGCCCTGGTGTATGCCAGCGTGAATGACTTCATAGCACAAATGAGCATCGTGTCAACATCCCCTGCCAAGCTGGGGGAGGCTGAGATGTGCACCAGCAAGTGGATCCCACCTGCAGGCAGAGTTGATCTGTGCCTTTTTTAAAATCAGGCTCCTGCAGTCCAATAAACCCCAAATCCTTCTCACAAGTTGCTTCACTGAGTTGCGCAGTTACCGCTTGGCTGAGCAATCTAAAATCCCCGATGCTGGGAAAGTTGATGGTGGGAGTAGATCTCTTCCAGACCATAGCCTGATGTGCCTAGAGGGAAAGAGGGAGCATTGCTTGGGCAACCCCGTGGGGAGTTGATGGCTGCAGGGTGCTCTGGGCAGGTGGCTGTGGTCTGTCATTGGGGTCTGAAAGAGGAACCAGCTGGTGCCACCTCAATGCCTTGTCTTCTCTGTGAAGTACAAGAGGACTGAGAAATCAGCACCAGGAAAACACAGTCCATCTTCCTGCACATGGCCCCACATCTTAGCAGTGCCCTTTCTCTCCCATGCAGAAGCATCCAGGTCCTTGTCAGCCTCAGAAATGCAGGGTGCATTCTTCTAGGGCCACATTCCCAGAGGAAGATTACCTGACTATGTGTAGAATTCCTGACATATTTGCAGGACAAGAGACAAGATTCCCTAACCAGGGAAGCAGAAACAATGTTTTTCAGCAAGGGGCTAGGTATAATGACCCTTGACTCTAATGAATGTATATTTCAACCATCTCTCTGAGTCATGACAAATTTGTGAGCTGCATAAGTAAATATGTGTACTTCCGAGCTCTTGAAAAATTCAGCTACAAAACAGAAAAGTACTTTCATTCCCAGTCTTAACTGAGATAAAGCTGTTTTCTGCTCTGAATGAATGGAATGAAAAAATTGGTTAGAGGCTTGGGAAAATTTTCATAGGAAGACAGATTGAGAAGACAAAAACTGTCTAGTTTACAAAGAAAATGAGTAAGAAGGACATGCTACAGTTGTATAAAACATGAACAGGCTAGAAACAGTAAATCCTTAATGCTTTCTCCTAGAAGAGACATGAGAAGACATTCAGTGAAGCTGATACTCAATAAATACAAAACCTAGGAAAAAATATGTCTGTTTCTCAGAGCACACAGTGAGCTTGCAATTTAAGTCAGGAGTTCAGCATGACCCAAGGAGGGAGTGCATGCTGAACAGAGGAGAATATTATCAAATACTACAGTGAAGGTTAAAATCACAACTGAAACACTCCAAGAACTTGGGAGGAAAATAAGCTGATGTGTTCCAGCACAAAAACTTCACAGTAATAGAGAGTAAGTGCAAAATATTCACCTGGGACCAGTTATTTTAGCAGAGCTTGCTGCATGTTGCTGTCATCGGCCTAGGAACCATTCCTGAGGGCTAGAGGTGGCCAGAGGTAGCCAGAGCTACAATGTCAGACCACTGCGAGCTGTGATGTCCTAGGGTCTGTCATCCCCTATGGAGTCCATACACTCATTTCTTGGCATGGTGACATCTACCGAGCATCATCCTGCACACACAGCCTCAAACCAGTGGCACCACCAACCCTACTGCCAGCAAGGGGGACCACATTTTTGTTAGAGGAAAAGAGTCTTGCATTATCATGCCAGGATCTCCATCATGGGCACTGAGTGCTGCTCCAACCCTCCCCTGAAAGCAAAGAAACCAGCTGGATTTCAGCATCTCCATGTAGAGACCCATCCTGTTGTGCAGGTGAGAGACAAGTGGAATACGCAAAACCCAAGAGATTGTAAAAACAGATACCTGACGTCCAATCTAGCAGTATTACCAAATGAAGCTGATTTTAGGATCTCTAAGTTTATGCCATTGCCTAGTTTGACCTCTTAAACCATAAGTTCATTCATTTCTGACACTAGTGAGTGTAATAACTACTGCTTAAGTAAAAGCTAGATTTTAGAAAAGCAACCAGTTCTAAATAACTTCTAAATAACTGAATAAAAAAACCCCTCTTCCCCCTGGACTGTCTGCTCATGCTTAATTGCCTGTGTTGTTTCTGCTTCATGCATCTGTTTCTGTGAGCCAGAATACTCATTGCTGTAAGTGAACAAAGCTCTCATTAATATATCTTGATGCCAGCAATAAATCTGGTGCAGCATCTATATTGTGCCTTAGTGAAAATGTGCATATGTTGCAGTATAGACTCTGTCATAAGATGATGCTATTTCTCCATACTAATATAGAATTTTATGTATTAGAAGCACTGTGGCTAATATTAACTAATGATAAAGTAATTAATCCAAATATAGCTGCCAGTATAATTTCATCTTTGTGTCCGAAAGATTTTAAGCTTCATACAGGCTATGCATATTAGCTGAACTCTAGTTAAACATTGCAGTCTGTTCCTCATCATCTCAGGCTGAAAAAAAACCATTAACCACTGACGGTATTTGATACAATAGCTTCAGCGATTGTCCATCTTTGCCAGTGATGACAACCAGCAATTTCTTCTCCATGTTAATTTTAATGATGATTTTTAATGCAAAGTCCATCTGTGGTGATGAATGTTTTCATTTGCACAGAACCAGTGGAACCAGGCTGGCCTTGTGGGCCTTTTTTTTTGCCTTTTGATGGCTAGATAGGAATCATTCTTAATGCAATCAGGTCACCATGCCTTGTCTTTTATCAGTTTTAGCAACAGGTCCTAGTGGAACAATGGAAATTTGACATTTTGAAGGTTGAACTTTCTCAGGCAGGTCTATACAAGAACTGTCACTACTTAATACTGATAATCTAACATCAGACTCGGACAGGTCAGATGGCCTCCCTTCTCCCAGACCTCTGCTCTTCCTGGCACCACACTCATTTGCAGATCTCTGTGTCTGATGCCTCATACTCTCACCCAATTTTTGCAATTTTTCTGAGTCACATAAGAGGGAAAAAAAGAATTCCTTAATTGCAAGTAACCTTGCAATAACAGTTATAAGATGGAGCTGATCCATCTGTGGCCTCCTGAGTTACCTTGAGTTTAGCTACAAGTTCAGTGCCTCTTTTCTTCCCTGGTTTCCCTCAAAGCTTTCTGGGACCACTGAAGACCCCTGCGCACTACACCAATTTTGAGTGCACCACAGGCTCTGTGAGACCAGCAATGCTGGTGATGGACTGAGGTTAACTCCTCAGCAAGGAGGGCACTCATCCTGCACCTACCAAATAACCCAATGTCCTCAGAGGTGCTTACACTAAACCCTACTGTAAAGTTTTGCTCACCCCACTTATGCAAGGATGCTGTCAGCTATGGGAAAGATGAAACAGATTTTTTTAGGGTAGCCTTTCCAAATCTTTTCTCATGCTGAAGTGTTCTGTCATTTGGAGAGCTGTCAGATTTGTTTGCACTTTAGCTCGGGAGAAAACAGCTCTGGGCCCTGAGCCATTTCAGCACAGTTTTGCAGCTACAGTTTTCAGAGTGTCCACACCTGCCTCTGTGTTACCAACACGTCACTTCTGGACTCTGAAATTTTCTTTCAAACACTTTGGGACAATCATCCAAGATATATGCTTAAATTAGAGAAACCCTATGAAAAATGAAGCCACAGAGGGATGACCAGTTTTGTAGGTAGGTGCATCCAGTTAACAGGTGTGCTTTGATGATGCCATTCTAGTTAGGTACATTTAATTTCTTCTGGTGTTCAGATCAGTTACAGGATAGCTCAAATGAGTCTTTCTATACTCCTCCCATGTCATTGCACACAAGGAAATAACCCAAAAGCTGAAATGTAAAAACATGCTACATCATCCAACAGTGATTATTAATAGAGTGGGGCAGCTCCAACACACTGGCCATATAACATTCATCAAGCTGACAGAAACCAGGTTTCATGCCGTAGACTAATTATTTTTGCACAGTTGGACTTGTCATGCCTAGTGCAATCTATTCCTGGTATCTAGTCAGTATTTTATGTATACTCAAGCTCAGTAAAGTCCTTAAAAAATGGGAATGCATCATTAGTAACAAAAATGGTTATGATCTATGGGACATGGTGCATACGCACATGTCCACCCAAAATCTAGGAGAAGTATTATTAGTTTTATCTAAACAAATCTCCTTTTCCTTTATACTCTTTCTGAAATTCAACCTGCCTCACAAATAAGGCAGTGATTATCCCCATTCTCTGATTATTTCCCAGTTCTCTGGTACCCATGCACATCCTATTATATATCTGATGTTGATGAAGATCTTCTGGTGGCACCACATGGAATTCACTGCTCAGAAAACTAGCAGTGCCTTTGCTCATTCATTATGCTATAAATGTACACATTACTTTACCCAGTGTAACCTAATGATAATGTTTTCTGTGTAGGTATGCTTTAATGCTGTAATAAACACCTAGATTATGGTGTGATAGAGATCTAGATCTGCTTTTCCAAATACTTTATTTAATAAATTATCTATTTACCTGTGGGAAGATTTTACAGAGAAGGCGACCTGTATGCCGTGAGACTGCTTGGTGCTGAGCAGCTGGCAAGACCTTGAAGCAGAGAGCCGAAAAGATAAACACAGGCCACCTGGGATGAACCCAGCAGCTAGTTTGGTGAGAACCAGTATCAGCTGAAGGAAAACAATGGAATTGAACTGTCAACATAGCTAACTTTAGCATAACTTGATTTCTTGGCACGCGTGGTGGTTTGGTCAATAATATGTTAGTAATAGCTTTATGGACAGCTACTTTTAACCAATAATACACTGTAGTCACCCTCGTGGGCACACAGGGATGTAATGGAATGGGGTATATAGAAAAGCAGCTAAGTTGAATAAACATGCACTTGTTCACGATCAGATGGGTCTCTGCATCTATTTTTCAACATTTACCTTCTTGTCAAGATGTTAAAAAAGGCTGTTTATTTTCTTGTCAGATTACTGAAGAATTGTTGCTTTAATCCCTCTGTGCTGTTGTAAAATCTATGAGATTTCAGAATTTTCTTGCATGTATTATCACATATTAGCTGTATATTTTTAACCTTCATTGCTAGATGCACGGTAGTGCACGAAGTTGGATTAGATCATAAACTGTCCAATATAAATTTCCTTTCTTGAAATAAGTTTAAAAATGATTCATGCATTTATTTGAACTGGTGTGTGTTTCTTGTTTATTTGGTGGTGGAGGAGGGCAGCAATTTCTGTTCTTGCTGGACTGCCCTGTTATTCTGTCTACTTTGGTCACTGATGTATTTCCAGAAGATACTTCATTGAAAGTCTGAGTAGTAACACCCACCACTAATGTATTAGGATGTTTCTAAAGTTGTGAATATAATGCTGTCTCTTCTAGAGCAGTCTGTGAAGACGTTTTGACAGGTGCAGCTGACCCAGTGACTTTGAAACCTCTTCTGCAGCATTTGCAGCAAGAGGAGCTCTTCCTAACATAGCCAACACCATGATGCTTTCTGGGCATAATGTGCAGACGCCATCATGTTTTTCCTGAAACACTCCATGCTGTTGCTGGAGCTGGCACCATATCCATGGCTTAGTTGTTATTTCTGTCAAAGAGAGTTAGATTTGAACTCTGCTGCATGGAAGGCAAGGTTGGGACCTCCTAAGTAGGTAATAAAAAGTTTGTTGTCATTGCATTCCTCTAATGCAAGTGATTGTTCAAGGAGAAATGCAAAAAAAACCCCAAATCCAATCAAACCTCTTTGTGTTTGCAGATCTATTGCTTCCAATTGTTCTCATACAAAAGAAAATGATAGGTGTGTGAGTATCCACAGGTATCACAACAATTCCCCTGCAGCAGTTACCACTGAGGAAGACTTTTCACAGGGACACAGTCCTAAAAAGCAGGCTGTCCTGCTTGGTATGAATACATCTGCAGAAGATAAGACCTAGGATGCTTTACTGTTCTTTGTAAAGAAACAGCTCCAAAATCTAGGTGCAAATAAGAGAGACTGGCTAACAGTAGGAATCATCAGGGGCTTAAAATCAGACGTGAGACCCTTTATGCTAGATACCAATCAGATCTATGGTAAAAAACAGTTCTGTGTCCAAAGAACTCGTTGACTTTGTCTGCCGAAGCTTGTCAGCCTGCTAGGGAGTTGTTGGGTCCAACAGATGATGAAGGTGTCATAGTAGCTCTTCAGGGGAGAAACAATCAAACGGAACAAAGGGAATTATTTGTGTCAGTGTTCATTGCAGAGGACCTCAGGGAAGTTTCTATAGCAGAGTTATTTTATACAGGGGCTCAGTCAAACATTCTCAGATTCAAATGTAGGGGAAATTTTAGAACAAATTAATGCAATGAACAGAAACAAATCACTAGGACCAGCCTTCACATGGACCTTAAGAGGAGTCTAAGTACTGTTAAACTACTGAGTTTGGGGTATTACCAGTAGCTGAAATCTGTTTTGATGCCAGTACTGACTGTGGGAACCATGGCAATATTTTCAAAACCAGAACTCAAGGGGTGATCTGAGAAACCACAAACTAGCATTTCTGTTTTCCATGCCATTTGGCATAAATGGCACAGAAGGGAGGAAATGCCATGGTTTTCACAGAGTAAAGCCACAATTCATCTACTAGGAATGGGAACTCCTGTAATTGATCCCCACCTTGGGAGCTATTCAAAGACCATCTGGACCCAGCAAGTTCCAAGCACTCAGGTCCAAGCTGGCCCCACTTTCACTGGTGAATTGGACTAGACAATCTCCTTCAGTCACTTCAGATCTAAATATTACTTTGATTTTATATTCACAATGATACAAAACATGCCTGAAAGCTGTAGAATAAATAAGCTTCAAAATCCATTGCCACAGGAAATCATTCTGAACAAAATAAGAAATTATTTTAAAGATACAAACCATATTAACTGCAGCAATACCAGTGGCAACTAAATGCAAAGATTTAGATTTAACCTCTAGCACTGGTAGTCCCTAGTTTAAATTACATGAATGAAGCCAATAACTCAGAAAGTTATATGAAGCCAATAACTCAGAAAATTTGCTCTTCTGAGCTTGTGCTTCTCCTGTTTGTTATGTATTTTCTCTGAATTCCTTCTATAAGTTGCTGGAACGGTTACAGCAGTAAGTAGGCTTTTATTCCGACTAGCATAGCTGCTCTTGTGTACAAAACTGATGAAAGAAAGTGCATGGTGCATGCAGGGTGCAAAGCAAGGCAGCAGAAAGGCTAGTATAAAGCAATGCTTTTTGAAGCTAATTTTCTTCAATTAGCCTTTCACCTTTGATTGAAGATGGACTGTTACTGCCAAAAATGCCTCTTGAATATTCATTTAAATTAGCTTGCCTTGGTCTGGTTTTGTCTCACTGGGTTTTGTTTGAACAGCCATACAGGATAGCTGCTCTGGCATGAAGAACTGTGAATGGGACTGCCAGAGCTGTGTGCCCAAGTGTTTGTGAAAAACTCTGGATTTATTCACACAGTGTTTATGTCAGAAGCAGTGGGGTTTTTTTTGAACAGTCTGAGTAACAGAAATTGACTTACAGGGAGTTGTTAGTGGCTCAAAAGGAATTTTTAAAAAAAGAAAGCTGAGAGTATAGTTCATGACTAAAACAACAAAAAAAAGAAAGAATACATGGACATGTACAGTGTGAGGAAAAGAAACTAAACAACGTGAGTCCTCATTTATTACAAATCATTTGTGCATTTTTGCCCACCAGGTTGAATTGTAGCTTTCTCATAATCCATCAAACATTTCAGAAAGCAAGAAAACATGCAGTGCCCAAAATGTAGTGTCTCATACTTGTCAAGTTCACTCATTCACTTCGTCAACATCTCCTTGAAAATCCTTGCAGAAAGTCAATGTGTTAGCTCATGTGGGTCAGAAATGCTGACTGACATGGAAGGATACATCCCCAGAGCTGAGACACGCAAATTAACTGAATGGCATTGGAAACCCTGTGCTTTAAATGATCAGACTTAACATTTCTTCTTCCCTACACCATTCTGCCTATGGTGTCAGGTTGTTTCACTTCAAACAAACCAGAATCATAAGGCCCTTTCTCAAAAGGCAAAGCTTAAGAAGGTTTGGCAATGTACAAAACCTTCCTAGTCCCTATCAAAGTGGTGAAAGTTAAATATCACTGCCATAGATAACTTCATGTGCCACATTTAATGCATGTCTTGATAGCTCCCAAGTCATTGGAAACCCACATGTCTATCCAAGGCACATTCTGTTCCTCCACAAATCATCCACACATTTCCTTTCCTTCATAAATGCTGTAATAACAGCTGAAAATTGAGAGAAAAATAAAGCTGTGTGATATATGTGAAATGCAAACTGGTTGCTCTGTTCTGGCACTATTTGTACACTCATTTTTCCCCCTTACCCACAAAAATGAGGTTCATCAATAGAACAAAGGAAGGTCTGTAAGGGAAGGCGATGCCTTGCATTAGATGCAGCGGCACAGTTAGTCTAAATCTGATAGCAGAATCTTTGTAATCATATTTGTCTTGAAATCCCAGCCTTTGAAGGCACAACTCAAGAATTCAGAGGTAATTAAGAAATGCAGGTATACAGAGCTACTGAGCTGCCTATAGGGCCTCCTGCACAGGAAATAAGTATTCAGTTTCCTAAACCACTGCAGGCAGAAAGCAATATCAGCTCAAAGACTAGCAGACTTCAGGGTGGGAGGCAGCCTCCTTTGGAGAGAGCTCATAGATCAGAGCCTGGTCCTGACAGGTGCAATGTACAGTGAGGGAAAGACCAGCAGCCTTGTGAGTCCTTAAGAGAAAAGAAAATGAACAATGAAATCACTCTTACTAATGACGACCAGCAGTGGAGGGATCAGGAGTGTGGTCTCTCCTCAAAATAGCCATCAAAAAGTACTGCATCCGTTGGAAAAGAGTATAATTGCTTCCTCGGGGTCAAACAGCATCTAGAGATAAGGAGTAGCCCAAACCCCACCTTCCCGTCCTGTGAAACCCTGCAAGGTCACTGGCTTCTCAATACATGTAGTAATGCAAGCTGGTGGGAGAATATTGATGGTGGGAACGAGATGAACCTCACGACAAATCAATATGATTTCAGATGAAGTCCTTTATTATGCATTAACTCTCTGCTTATATAGACCAAGCAGGTCAAACATGAGGTAAACATTGATTGGTCACTTCTGCCCTAGTAACAAGTCTTCCTTGGCTACAGCCCAATCCACATAACTTTGTTGCTAGGTTGCAAATCCTTGCCCACAACTTCAGGTTACTTTATTAACATAACACAACAGAGTCATTACCACTCTTTGTGACTTTAGCCAGCTCCACCCTGCCAGGGCACTTGGAGCTCATTGTATTATGTTTCCCAACAGGAGAAGGTCTCTGGTTTTTTGCATGTTAGTGCACTCAGCTCTAGTGTGTTGACACCGGCTGCTTTGTAGAGCAGCAGAGGAGCAGTTTCTGCCAGCTGATTCATTGGGAGATGAACGCTTCAGCATCAGTGAAATGAACCCTGAACACTTGTGATCTCTTCATGATTTACTACTAGCCTTTCAATGCACTCTTGAAGAACAGGGAGATAATACGGTTTAGATACCAAGGGGCTGATCTTCAGACGAACAGAGCTGAAGCTCCCCTCTGGCCCCATTTACACACAGGTGTGTACACACATGCACACACACATGCACATTTATTTTCTCATTAATTCCACTTTATATTGTACATTTATGGAGAAGGATCAGGCTGAATCTATATAATCTATATTTAAAGCAATAACATGGGGTTAAGAACTGTAGGTTTACTTTACTTATCTGCCATAAACGTGCATGAAAATCCTCATGTCCCATTCCCTATCTGTAGAAGGAACAGGGAATCTCTATCTTTCTGAAGATTCTTGTACTTAATTGTACCTAATTGTAATGGCACCTGTCCCAAGAATACTTTTTTTTTCTTTTTTTTTTTTTTTCAGCAGACCCAATTCCAAAATCCCTCAGGGATTAAAATTAATTCATGCCAGGGTAGGAAAGAAATCTGTGCTTTGTGCAAGCAGTTCATACTAGGCAACATCAGATCAGGCTGTTAGATCTCTAGCATATGTCTAATGATGTGATGATAATAGTGATAGTGATAATAGAATATATTGCATATTGCCTTTAGTCTATCCAAAACAGTCCCCAGGCTCTGTGGCCTCAGTCAGAGCTGAGATGGTTTGATCAGGGTGAGGATGATCATGGACCCGGTGGTGGAGCAGGGCAGGACTGATCTCATTAGCATGCTGAGAGAGCACCCATCCTAAGATGGAAAACACCACAGAAGGCTTATTTTAATGCTCTAGAGTTGAATAAGACTTCAAACAAAAAATATATCATTACCCGGGCACATCTTGTAATCCTTGTTCAAGTAGTTTGCATAATTTGCTGCTACTTTCAACTTGTTCCCCATGTGGCAATGTTTGACAAAGGGGAAACAGCGAGCTATCTATTCTTGGAACATTTTCCATTGCTTATTGTTATATGGCTTCAGGCCAGACTCTAATTCAAAGGAGAAAACCACATACAATCAAGAGTATGAATAGAACTGTCTAGTGGAAATCAATACATCTTTAAGTAGAAGGTTGGTGAATGGTTTGTTACCTCTCATACCTAAAATTTTAGGGGATGGGGAAGGAATCTTTGAGTGAAGGAAGATTAGTCAAAGACCAGTCTCATTAAATATAGCTCGGGCATATATTGACCACTTACCTCTAAGAAATGATGAAGAAAGAGCAAGGAAATGCATGAGAAATGTCTTTTCTTTACCTGCATGCCTGTGCGCCTGTGTGATAATAGGATTAACCTGATGCCATCACATCTCAAAAAGCCACTTAAGACCACTTGGGACTTATTATATGATACAACCTTTTCCCCTGAAGTTTCAAAAATTGTTGCAACTACCAAGAGCAGCTCTGCATTGCCATTAACAGACATGCTGAGGAAGTAAGAGCCACAGTCTTGCTTGCAGGCCTATCTTTGCCTTTCTGCGAAGAGTCACAGGGCTGAGCTGCTCCCCCATCGGTCAAATGGAAAGGTTTTTGCACCTTCCAAGGGCAAAGGTGCTTCATTCAGTAGATACAGATGCAGGTAACACTTGACATAAAGAATTTATCACACATTTTTTACACGTCAAAGACGTAGAGAGAGGGGACCCATTTTCAGAAGCAACTAGTGATTCTGGTACTCAGTGAAAAGCAGAGTGTGACTTTTTTCTCCCCTTCAGCAAAATCAAACTCAAAGCACTAATGTTCATGCTAAACACTGAAACATTTGCTGTCTACAAGCAAGTAGCTGACTTATTCCAATAAAAAATGCCATTGCAGCAACATCATCTTTTTCCCTCCAATTAATCCAATTGCATCTCTTGTATATATGTAATAAATGTTAATAAAACTTTGATGAGGTAGGAGATTAAAAATGTCTTACTTCATGTACTGACACTCACTTATTTGTAGAAGATGTTATCCAAGAACGTTGCCATTGTTTTGTGTTGGCACACACAGTATAGTAGCAGCTGTGCTATGACTTAGAGGCATCCCCTTGCCTCACAGCTCAGCCAGGAGCTCTTCACTGGAGGGCTGAGTATGGCTTAGGGAGGTTCACCTCCTGCCTTTGCTCTGTTCATTATGCTAACTGTCAACTGCTACTCTGTGCTCTGGTTTTATCGCCTCTGAGCTCCATCCATATTAAGATCAGATCACACAGTGCCAGCTAGCACAGTGTGTTATCAGGGTACAAATGAATGGTTAGTTACAGATACTACCATGCTTTTCTAGGTAACATATTTGGCTGAAAAAAAAGTTTAATTGCAAAACTCATTTTCAAGTGAGACAATTGTCTGGTGCAGAAGGTGGCACTGATGCGACCTTTGTACCTTGGAGGTTTCTTTGCAAAATTAATATTGTGGCATATTCATTTCACAAAGAGAAAGAGAAAAGAAGAATTGCTTGGGTTACTACTGCATTTATTTATGCCTTATACACAGCTAGTCAGGCCAAGGCAAAATCCCAGTGTGAAGTTGCTGATAAGTGATAGACACTGTATCCTGGACAGCACCAATACACTGTTTTGAATGATGTAGTAGTAAATAAAAAGTAGATAAATCTACCTGCTGAGTATATATGAGAAGTCTATTAACTCTATATTTCCTATGTTGAAGGCAGATAATCTTTTTAATCTGTGTTTACTCTCAGCTACACACAGGTTTATTGGGTGGGAAGCAGCTTTCCCTGTGATGCAGAATGCAATTACAGCAAGATTGTCCCTGTGCCTCCAGTGGCTCCCGGTCAGTAACTGAGCCACACAAGCTGCCAGTGCCACTGCAGCAAGGAAAGCTGTTGAGAGCATCACTGGGCTATGCCTGCCATTCAACTTCACATGTCTAACAGGCTGGCAAGAAGGATTCCATCATGCTCTCCTGCTTCTGGGGAGTCCCTGTCTTGTGTTAGAGAGGTGCAAAACCAATCCTTTCTTAGCATCAGTTCTTTCTTTGTGTTTTACTGTCTTCCGTGGGTGTCACTTACTCCCTCCTTCACTGCTGCTGTTGTGAAGTGTTTCGAATCTCGCATCAAGTCTCTCTCCTCACCCTGTGCAATCACTCTATGATGCACAATTCAGATTTTGCAAGTCCAGATTCCTCTTCCCCTTCTCAGGTTTTTCTTCATTCCTTGCTGCCTAAGTGGTTTTCTTTTTGCCCTTCTCAGCATTTCTTATCTAATTCTTTTGCACATTCTTGTGAAGAGAGACAAACAGAAGAGTGGGATCCTTGCCTGGTCCCACTCTGTTCATCACCTTCATCCTTGAGCAGTTCTGATACAGTCTTCATACTCCTGTTGTAATATGACATATGACACAGGATCTAGGATGTGTACAGAGGACCTGCTAGTTTCTCTAACTAGAACTTCTTGCAGTGACTGGAAGAACATCCATTTTTAACTCTTCGCATTTTAGGTCTAAGCTAGACTGACTTTTGTCTGGAACATCTGTGTTAGTTATTCTAATTCTTTAGCATTCAAATTCCAACTACCAAATTCTTTACCATCCAAATTACAACTACCAGTGAAATTGCATTAGCTCTGGGTTTTGGTGATTTTTTTTTCCTTGTAATTTATTCTGTGGAAGAAGACCGACACAACAAAAGTGTTTAAAAAATATTTCAAATTCCATTACACACTTCAAGTTTGGTTTAAGACAGGATGTGACCACCATGGAGAAGGACTGAAGACAAGCAAATGACCCAAAACAGAGGTGAATACTCTTATCAGTAAGACATGGCAGGTGAATAGAGAGTGGAGTAAATAGTTCACTGGAGAGACAGGAACAGCCACAAACTAATAAAAGAACAGTATGAAATGACAATACACTGAGCCAGGGGAAGCAACCGATGGGCTCAATGTCTGTTTAGATTCTTCTGCAATAAGATCCAACAATGTCTCAAGGATAGGCAAGAGGTACCTGAAATGGGCTTTTTAAGATTCAGACCACAAAGCACAAAGGCAATTAAATGACAAATACCATTCAGTTTTCATTTCTCCACTTCTAGTACTGAATGAGATTTGCTGTCCTGCACCAAGGAAGCCAGAGGCACCTCTTGGCTTAGGGATGAGCTAGAGGCTGGTTTAAATGAAATTTCACATTTTATCACCTTTCTCAAGCCAAAGAGGGACAAAATGCTACTGTATTGCAGGGGTCATGGTCGACAAGCGTGCCGCAATTTGGATGTTCTAGTTACTTGTCTACAACCTTTAAGTATGCTGTTTTCCTGCACAATCAACGGACTTAATCTTTTGATAAGTTGAGCTTGGTCTACGTCTGATAGCAGACTTTGACTTTATATCATTAAGAACAAACACACTAATAGAAAATGATCACATTTATAGAAGAGATACCTGAAATAATGCTCCAGAACAAACTACAGCTAGATGATCAGAACTGACAACAGTTACTGAACAAGGGAAAAAAAGCCTGAAATCAAATTAATTTCATGTCATTTGAATTCATGTGCACTTGTAAATGGAAAACCTGTGCACTTCTACCTGTATTCATTCAAAAGGGCAAAGGCATGGCAAATATTTTGTAGACAGTCCTAGAGAATTAGCACCAATTAACCTATCCTGGACAGTTGCCTAGTTCTAAAATTAGTCACTCAGTACTTCCTGCAAGAGTAACAGCTGCCAAGAGAGGGGTTTTCCCTGCAAAAACCAAAGATTGATGAAAAATAATGGATAAGGAAATGTCATGGAGATGAACCAGCCAACTAGTAATGACATTCAAAAGTTTTGATTACAATTTTCATTAAGAAGTCAAGAAAAAGGGATTAATTTGCCGATGATGCTCTCACCACTGTGAAGTCAGGGCCTCTCATCTACCAGTTTCCAGACACTGGGACTTTCTTCCTGTGAGCAGGACTAAGGGGGTTATTGATTATTAGCTGAACTGTAAACAAGAGTAGGATCTGGCTTTAGTTCTAATTGTCTCCTCTTAATTAAAATGTCCTACAACATTACTTCTTTCACAGAAGAAAGAGGCTCCAAACTCTGTTAAAGTGCTCAAGACTAAGTAGAACACACTCCCCCAATAAGCTGAAAAAAGGGAAGAGTCACTTGTTCAAATTAGGTAGACAAATCCAGGAGAATATTTGCCAACTGATTCCAGAAAGGAAATCTTTATCCCCAAGAAGAAGCCAATTAGTGAGGCTCGTGACTGCATGCTCCACAAAGGGCATATTGTGGGAGGAGAAACAAAAAAAATATAGTGTTAGATTTTGAAAAGGTGTCATGCTTCTTGTCCTTCTTTACATACACTAGGTGCAAACTGCTTAGGGGGAAATCCTCTTTTAATGATCACAGTGGCCTGAGCCTTCTGTTGTTTTGACCAACATGCAAGACCTCAAGTCTTCTTCTTTAAGAGCCATGTCCCAAAAACCATGCCCACCAAAACTTTCTGATGCTCACAATCACAATTCTGAGAGTACACGGTTTGTTTCCAAGAGGAGGAGGTCAGAGCCTTGCTTGCCCAACTGGACACCCACAAGTCTATGGGGCCAGACGGGATTCACCCAAGGGTATTGAGAGAGCTGGTGGATGTACTGGCCAAACCCCTTTCCATCATCTTCCAGCAGTCCTGAAAGACTGGGGAAGTTCCACTGGACTGGAGGTTGGCTGATGTTGTGCCCATCTACAAGAAGGGTC
>WAAB01017747.1:51098-101571 GCA_013389865.1 Piaya cayana
CTCTACAACTACCTGAAAGGAGATTGTAGAGAGGAGGGAGCCGGCCTCTTCTCCCAGGACAAGAGGGAATGGCCTCAACATGCACCAGGGGAGGTTCAGGCTTGGCATCAGGAAAATATTTTTCACAGAAAGGGTCATGGAGCATTGGAACAGGCTGCCCAGGGAGGTGGTTGATTCACTTTCCCTGGAGGTGTTTAAGGCATGGGTAGACAAGGTCCTGAGGGACATGGTTTAGTGTTTGATGGGAATGATTGGACTCGATGATCCGGTGGGTCTCTTCCAACCTGGTGATTCTATGATTCTATAAAGGCCTACTGGTGCTAAGGGGCTGCTTTTTAGGGGACCCATATGTACTTTCTATCAATAAAATATTCTGTTCTGTCATACACATAAATCTGGGGCACTGAAGAGGTTGGTCCCATGCAATGAAGCTCTTATTCTGTCACAAGGTGTCTTGGGACTTGTGATGGATACACTGAGAGGTCTCCCCTGGACCCAGCTGGAGAAGTGACTATGCAGGTCCCTCTTGGGGGGGGGTCATACTCCTGCCTCACACTGCCTCCACCTGAAGCCAGGCTCTGAGCCAGAGGTTATGAAGCTGAAGAGGCTAATGACAAAACCTCTCCGCCCATGGGATCAATAATGAAAAGAGAGGCAGATGTACCACAGTCTCTTCTTGGCAAGCGTTACTCCCGCACCCCCTCAGATATGATTGGTGCACATAAATCACAGCAGAGTCTATCTCAGCATGTACCACTCAGTTTTTTTGTAAGAGAAGATATGGTTGGATTTTATTTCTGTTACAATTCTATTTAAAGAAGAAGAATAATTTTTTACATAGTGGAAAAGCTCTCTAATCCCTCACACATGGTACAGAATAGGGTAGAAGGCTCAGTGACAGATAAGAAACACTGCTCTCCCTTTCATAAATAAAAAATCTGAACAATTTTCTTGAATTCAGTCCTGTTGTTGTGGTTTTCCCTATTTCCAGTATGAGTGTCAACCCTCCTCACTGTATACAGCTATGTAATTGCATTTCCTGAATCTGAAAGTTCACGTTAACTTTCACAGAGGACAAGTTTGCTGGTTCAAATCAGTAATTCTTATGATTTGCTGTTCCAGTTGCAGCTTGGAGACTGCAGAGACAAACAGGAAGAGCTCTGAACAACTTACAGCCTAGAAGGGTCTCTTGGGCAACAACCAGAATAGATGAAGGCTGGGGGAAAGTTGGGAGGGACACAGCATCTCAGCCACTGGGACTGTGGATGCTTACTTCAGACTTGAAAGCCATTACCCTTACACTGAATTGCATAACTACTCTCCAAGGAAAATAAAATGGAAAACAAAAGCATTCAGATCTAATATAAAATTTGGATTGATCTTATTAATTCAAGTAACAATTAAGTTCAACTTCAAATATGTCTGATCCCTCATCTCATTTGGTCACTTCTTCCTTGCATCCCTCCCAGTCATTGATTGTCCAATTCTGCAGCTAAAGCATCTTAACTGGGTGGGGAAGGAAGGGTCGCTGTTCCTTAAAATGCTCTTTTTGTGTGTGTGTGTCGCTTAGCTCTGAATACCTTTCTGCTCTTGTCAAATATTGCATGCTTTCAATATTTACTTTGTTTAACCCTTCCTCACTCTGATTAATTCCATAGTGCTTGCCTCTCTGCATTTTACTGCTCAATATCCACATTCATTTTTTTTGAAATGACAGAATATCATAACTTCTTTTCATTTGTAAGCACTATGTAGTTTTGGTTTTCGTTTTGGTTTTCAATTTGGTTTTTAAGTCTCTTTCTTTTCTTTTGTCCAGTTCTGTTTTTCTGGAATGTGCAGGGTTGGCAGGTTCTTCTCCAAGCCCAGGATTCCATATGTCTCTGAATACTCAGCTTGGAGCTGCTATCTACCTGTCAGAAACATTTACCTTGCTTACACTCTCCCCTGCAGAAACACCCGGGTCCATTGAATCATCCAATGAATCCTTAAGCATCACATCTCATACCCCACTGTATGGCAAAGACAGAGCTGAAAGTGTCAGTAGACAAATTATCTCGATAGCTCAGCTTATCAGTTAGCAAAAGAAAATTAAAAGGAAGATCTTAAAGGCAGATCCTACGGGAAGCCAGGATGGTTAGCAATGGAAAGAAACCTCTTTCCTCCCCAGTGCCGGTAATGAATCTTCCTTCCCTTTCAGCCAGTCCCAGTGTTTCCCTCAGAAATCTAATTATGTATGTAGGGCACACAGGGACTGGCCATACAGCATCAATGCTCAGTCCCCTAATGAGGTGGTGTGGCAGATGCTGGGGTTATTCAGAGGTTATAGATGCCCCTCCGACCCGTGTGGGTAAGCTGCGCCAGCGTGAGGTCACTGCGAGACTCATCCAGGGAGCCCATTTGGGGTTGTCTTTAAGTCAGCAAACAAAGCAGCAGAAAGAAGGGTTAATACTGCTCGATAAATGAACCAGTATCAAACAAGAGAGGCTTGAATCTTTCTTCCCCTGTAATATTATTTGTTGTCTTCTGAGAGTCTCTCCTCATTTAACGGGGGTCTTTCAGACAAATCAGGGTGGGCACTGCTTGCACAGCTGCAACATTCATTTTCAGTTTGGGGGTAGAAAAGGAGTAATTTTCTCCTCCTTTGTGTCATCTCACAATGAAAAAGGAGAAAAATAAATAAAAATCCTCTCTGTGCAGAATATGACACTGAGAGACCATTGTGCACAGCACAGGCCCTCTTCCATCACCCATTGCCCTCTTGATACAACACACTCTCATTAACTGGACTTTTCAAAGAGAGGCTCTTGCCCACATTAATTTGGAATCGTTTACTGGATCTGATTCATATCAACTTAATAGGGCTTTATTTAAGTGCAGAAAATCAATTTCTCGCCAATAGTTATTGTAAGTGTGGTTAGAGGGTGACCCCTTCCAGCACACACACTGATGGGGCTCCAGAGGGTAAGCCTTTCACAAGTAATGCTGGAATCTAGATGAGATAGCTCAAAGGTATCCCAAAGGTTTAATACCAAATAGCACAGTGCTTGACCCCTCCGTGTTTTCCTTCTCCCCACCTCCTGCTGGCTTCTGTCACCCACAGCTTCTCCTCCAGCTTCTGATTCTCAGCATTAGATTGATCCTTCAGCCTTGCCACCAATGCCAGGGAGCAAGGAGACTTTGATCCTTGTTCCTGGGGGATTATCCCTCCCAGCAGGTGCCTGCAGTCACTGTTTGCTCTCTTAATTCAGTCCACAGCAGCCACTCCCTTTCATGCCTCAATCTGTCAGGCTGAGGAGGGGTTAAAAGAAGAAGCTGGCCTCCCCATATGCCAGGGGCTTTTCAGTGTCTAACCCCAGAGCTGCTCAGCTGCATGTGTCCTAACAGTGCTGGCTTTCATTTCACCCATGGCATCTGCACCATTTTTCATATATGCCATTGACAGCGCCCACTGAAGCTCCTCTTGTAAACTGGTTTTCCTCAAGGCACATCTATCATGAAAAGGTTTTGAATGCACACATGCAAACAGCAGACTGACCTTTCCACTATGCACATCTGTCTTCCTTCCCTGCTGCTCCTGTCTTCCCACAGTGCACTTACTTTAGAGGCTTAATATATGCTGTACGTTGATATTTGCTGTGCTACAGTTATTCTCTGCCCCGTTGCCATGTCAGCTTGCTCAACTCTTTTAGAAGGCTATCCATTACCAGTAGACACCACTGAAGGTTACACCCTTACTGTAGAGCTACTAGCACCACACTGACATTTGCTCCAGAAGGTCGTGGTCACTGTGGGCTGCTGTCCCAGAGAAGAGTGGGGTCAAGCTCAGTGCTCTCCTCTTGTGAGGTGGCTTCTGGACACTCAGACTGAGCACAAGCATCACTGTGATACAGTAGCTCTAACCATATCCAGCACCACAAAAATGAATAGGTGTGACTACAGTATGGTGGTCACATTGTAAATCTTGAGCCCAGAACAGGCAGGGAAGACAGAGAGAGGTTTTGAAGAGACTGCAGCTTTCCAGTGCTCCCAGCACCAACATGTGCTCTGCTTCTACCACCAATTAAAATGCAGTGGGGAGTGGGAGGGTGAGAGAGAACAGAAAGACACCCTTTCAAAACAACTTGAAGCCATCTGACCCTTTAGATGAAAAATTAGCATCATAATACTTGGTGGTATCACAGTGCTGTTAATTCCTCTCCCACTGTTGTCTGGGAAGATGCAAACGGCATCACCCATTACTAATTCTCAGCATCCCAGTTCTCTTTTGAAGAAGCTAACTGATAAGCAAGTTATTCTAAAATTATCCCAATAGGCTTCTGCTGAACGTGAGCGCAGCTGGTGAGCCTGCCAATGGACAGTGCACATTCATAACACAGCAGTGGGTGAATGAGTGGGCTCAGTACATTTGCAGCAGAGCATCTTTATTCCTGTTATAGCAGTAGGCATTACCTGGTGCTCAGAGGCAAGAGGAGAAGCCCTCCTGTTTTGCATACTGAAAAAAAACGTGTAGTATTTAAGAAAGACAGTGCAGGAACAACATCTTCCCTGGTTTCTATTTCTTTTGTATAGAAAGCAAAAAGATTTTTTTAAAGCCCAAAGGAAACCTTGACCTAAGGCCACTCTCTGAAGATAATGGCCACCATGGAGAGCTTTTGCAAATCCTGTCCCCAGGCAGAGTAAAAGCCTTTTATTTGAATAAAAGGAGGGAGTGGTAGGAGTCAGAAAGTTATGGAGCCATGAGCTAAACTTCTATTTGTGGAAAAATATCATGAAAAAATAATCAAACAGATTTTTTGTCTAGATGACAAGACTGAGAAAAGTTGAAGTTAATAGGAATATGTCAAGAATAAATCATGTCAACACAATCCAATTTCCTTCTTGACAAGGTAATAGGGTTTGTGGATGAGGCAGGAACAGTCAATGTCATGTGTCTTCAGTGAGGTTTATGACACTGGTCTTATACAACATATCCGTAAACAAGTTTGGGAACATGGCCCAAAGGCAGCTTCAAGAGACTGAGTGCAAGGGTAGCTTAAAACTGCTCATATTTAATTGTCAAGTTGGAATGATTCATCAGCTGAGATTTTACAGTGAATATTCCTGTAGCAGATGTTATTCAATGTTTTCATTAATGGCTTGGATGATGGAATGAGAACATACTTATTAAATTTGCAAGTGGCATTAATCTTGGTGGGACTGCAGGCACATTTGATAAGATTAGAATTCAAAATGGTCTTGATTAGTTAAAGAAATAGTCTGAAAATAACAGGAGGCACTTCAATAAAGACAAGTACAAAGTAGTATACTTAGGGAGGAATAATCAAATTCTTAAACAGAAGATGGAGATGGCAGGATGGGTAGTGGGTCTGCTAGAAGAAAAGGGTTTATAAAACATCATATATGCAGAGTTTAGACTATAGTTACATTTTGATGGAAAAAATCAAAATTGTATTGGGATGCGAATACAATTTGTAAGACAAATGAAGAGTCTGCTTTGCTGGAGCAAGGCACTGGTGCTCAGAGGTGGCTCAAGAACCACAAAGTTGTCCTTGTCACCAGAGAGGTGGTCAGCAGAATAGTGTAGGGGGAGGTGTGTGGGGTAGTAATTTTCCCAGCCAGAGCACTTTAACCAGCTGCCAAATGCCTGAAAATATCCCAAGGATAAAGTGCCCCAGCAGCCGAACAAAAATTAGGGCTGTCTTCCTCCATCCTTCACACCTCCACTCAATCCTGTAGCCCATTTGTGCCACACACTCAGGCGACAGTGCAGCCCAAGTGGCCAGTATACCACCTCTGCAAAAATAAATGTTTCCTTTGCAGTCTTCTGCCAGTGTGTGAACTGGCTGGAAAGAAACCTGTGGGTTTTTTACTTTACAGTGGTAGTATTTTGACCAGCTCTGTTCTCTGAACCCTTCCTACCCAGCCACCCACTCAGCTGTGCTGGCGGTCCCACTAACCACAGGGTAACGAAAATGGGTAATGCTTGCAAACAGTTCAGAGGTTGCAATCACTAGGCAAAATGGCATGTTTTCTTCAATGAAACCAAATGTCATAATTCTCTCAGTCTCTAGCAGGGATCTTCACCAGCTGCTCATTGCTGTGTAAGACCAATTAGAAGCTTGCCTGCTTTCTCCTGGGGAGCCTGTGACCAGTGATACAGTGACAAAGTCTCCCTAAAACAAGCTTGTTTGTTTTCATCACTGCTCGCTCCATTTGCTAATATACAGCCTACACACATATTTAGTCCCATCTAATCTTATACTTCACTATAAGATGAATTAAATTAGTTTCTCTCTTGCATTACATGAAAAAAACAGATGCAACCTACGTTTTTTATAAAAGTCAAGGACCCACTGGAATTCAAGCTGAGTTTTGTTGTTCTTCTTGACTTCCACTATTTTTAGTGGGGGAACCAATTGTCGGCTTCTTTCACCCCAGAGCAAACATCCTGGAGAATGCTCCAGCCCAGCTACCATTTGCTCGGTTTTGCCACAAGAACTGATATCTTCAGGAGACAGTTTCAGGCACAAGGAAGCAAATCTAGCTGTTTGCCACCCTGAAAATAAAGTTCCTGCTCACTTCCCTCCTGTGTCCCTGTTCCCTTTCTTTTCTGCCTTAACCCCTGCCCACCTCCTTGCTTGGTTTGGTCCCAAGTGGTGAGCCCAGCTGCGGAGGTGCTAGAGCCATACAGACCATCAATGGCACTTTATGCTCAGATTAATTTGAACAAAAGGCTTTTTTTTTTATAGTCTGGTCTAGGAGACAACCCCACAACCTGCCCTACCAATGTGACAGCAGCAGAGGCCTGTCATGCCAGGTTACCACACTGCCAAAAGCGATGTACCACAGAAAAGCAACATGTGACCTTAAATATCATTGAACTTCCCCACAAACTCCTTTCATAGGATTAAAACAAGTAAGCTTTAACTAATTCACTGTCATTTTCCTAGTTGTCTCCTTGGGAAACCTGGCAGTTGCTTGCATAAGAATGTTTAGGTTAGTCCTCACGAGCTCACGTGCCTGTAGAATATGAATCCACTGTTTATTCTGGGCACATCGGGTAGAAATACGTGAGTATTTCTCATGAAGCCAGTTTAAAACACCCATCTTTTACCTTAAGGTACACATTGGCTTAGATTGTTTAAAATATCATGGTGACTGCTGTTTGTTATAACCCAGGAAAAGGCTCTCTAGAGTGCCTGGAGGCTTTTTGGCCAATTAAATGATCAGAGGGGTATTTTCACTGCTACAAGTCCACCTAATGGCACATTTGTAGATAACATTTAAACCCACTAAAAGAGAAAGGGGAAAACAAGATTGCAAAATTGGATGTAGAGTCCTGCGGGTGGCATGTGTCCTTCTTTACCCTCTGTAAGCACTTGGACTCTCCTCAAATCATTCTTTGGCAAAAGAAAGAATGTCTCACAGGGGTTGTCCTCAACAGCAGCCTCAATGTTAGTCCTGTTCCTTGGCTCCTGCCTCTAAATCTCTCTGCTCTCTCATGTTAATTCATTGAGTGGATGAACAGTTTGTACAATTATCCCTAACTCTGTTCTGCTCAGGACTGGCTGGAAATTATACAGGTAGTGTTCAGGGGGAATCTTACTAATATGTATCTATGTCTGATGGGAGGGAAAGAAGACTGAGTCAGACTCTTCTCAGTAGTGCCCAATGACAGGTAAAGAAGGTAACCTTTGGTAACCTTGGGTAACCTGATCTAGTGGGATGACCCTGCCCATGGCAGAGGGGTTGAAACTAAATAATTTTTAAGGTCCCTTCCAACCCAAACTGTTCTATGATTCTATGATTCTATGAAATGGCTGAGACTATGTGACAAGGGGATTTGTTGATGGGGTTTTTTTTGTTTTTTAACACTACCTTGCTGACACTGAGTACACCTGTGCCAGATTTTCCATGTAGGGAGGATGCTCTGCAACTCTCACCCCTACAACCAGAAAGGAAGGCATGTGGTTGTTGGTCTGTCTATACATAATATAATGCTTGAAGAGGACACATTCTCACAACCCAGTGCACAACTCATTGCAGAGTTGATGCCACCTCAGTGCAGGTCCAGTTTGGATGTATATTGACATGTTGTTACCCAGAAAGAATTATGAAAGTAATGGAGATGAGGTGTTTTGTTAAGTAAATATGTTTACGTTGGTCACTAGAACTATTTCTGCTGAATGAGAAAGTGCAAGGCTGAACTGTGATAATAGCTTCACCATAATAAAGCATGTTTGAGGAATTTATTTGTATAATAGAAACGAGCTTTGCACTAATTCCCACCTCAAAAGTGGGTAAAGAAATACTCAGAAAGACATCTTAGACAATATAAGGGTGGAAAAGATATGGGTGAAACTTGCAAGGGGTTGCAAGGGGCTTAAGTCCCTGGACACCAAGCTAATCCACCACTGGCCTGTGCTGGAATTACTGGGGCGAATAATTTTGGGCTTTAGGATTAAAGAGTGAGTTTTTAATTTCCCCATAAAGATTTTCCTTAATAAAATGACTGAGATTTGTCAGATATTACCCTAGGAGAGTCGCTAAGTGTTAACAGGTTCCTACTTAATTCAGTGTAATTTGGGAGGACATTTCTTCACAATGAGGATGTTAAGGCACTATAACAGGTTACCCAGGGAAGTTGTGGATACCCCATCTCTGGAGGTGTTCAAGGCCAGGCTGGATGGGGCCTTTGTCAGCTTGGTCTAGTGGGAAGTGTCCATGCCCATTGCAGAGGGGTTGGAATTAGATGATCTTTAAGGTCCCTTCCAACCCAAACCAGTCTATGATTCTATGATTCCATGGCCTTTATAGATTCACACAAGCTGGAACCCACACTTGTGATAAGCAAGTTCAGGTTGAAATAATGAATGTCTCATTCCTTCTTGCATGTCCTTCCCACAAAGGTGGAGTTCTAGACCACTAATTGCGCTCCCTCAAAGTAGTTCCCAGTATTTCCTATAAAGCAGGCTCTTGTGTCCTTAACAGTATTTTTTTTACTTTTATGCCATTTGTCTCCTTGGCTACCTGGCCCTACTCATCTCCCAGTGCCCCAGAGCAATCATATTCTACCCTTATTTGGAAAAAATAGCAGTGTAATTTTACTAGAATGCATGAGGAGAGGTCGGTTTGTCTCTCAGTAAGGCAGACATTAGAGAAGAGTTGAAGGAATCTCTGACCACAAAGGTACATTGGAGAAGAGCGCCAATCCGGAGCCTTACTCTGTCCAAACCCCAGCAGATCTGAACACACACACACACCCCCACACCCACCCCTACCTTTGTCCAAGCTGTGCCTGACCTAGGGGCTGACCCACAGATATAAAAAGAGAAGTTGTTATCTGCGGTCCTGCTGCCAGCTGATATGGGATTTAACTTCTCCTGGCTCTTTACCTGGGGAACGAGGTATAGCATCTAAAACTCAGGCAAGGTCTGCTCTAGGTCAAGGCTAAGAGTGAGGGCTGGAGCTCATCCTGAATGGCAGATGTCTCCAGAGACATGGTCTGTTTTGAAGAGCTTCATCCAGTGGTAAAACTGGCCCTTTCTGGTTATGAATAGAAATTTCAGGAAGATGATGATAGGAAACATGGACAGATCTAACACCTTTATTTCAAGACTGCCTTTTGTTGTTATTATTAATTTGCATATGAAACTTAATTTTTATTATAAGAAAAGAAGGCAACTTGTCACCATTTGTGCTGTTTATTTACTTCTTATATCACCTGGGCTTAAAACATACCAGTCAGAAGCACTATATACAGCATCCTACTTTGGTGCTAGTTAAAAAAGAGGTGGTTCATAGGCATTGGACTGCTCTTGCCACAGAGGGGAATTGCAGTTTTGGTGCAGCGCTACAGTGGGCAGTTTCACTTATTGTTTATACCTGCCACTTCAGAGATGTCTGCACAATCCTGCAGCTGGGGACACAGGGACAGGCAAGAATAAGACAAAGTTTCTGTAACTTAAAAATTAAGAATTTGCCAGATGCTTCCTGTCAGCAGTAACTCTTGTTCCTTCCTCCTGAGTGCTTTTCCTCAGACTTAGCCCTGTCTTCGAATCACACATTTAAGGAGTCCATTTCCCTTTCAGATGTGTTTCTGAGAAATAGTGTTTTTTCTGTTTGCATCCTGGGAGGAGGCTGGACCCTGGGAACAGCTGCACTGGGAACTGGTCCCACTTTTGGCACGAGGGCGGCTGTCTGAGTGGTCAGAGACACGAAGAAGCCAGATGCAGGAAGCTTTCTATTTACCCTAATGAGACCAAAAACATGTTTAGTAGATTGGCAAAATATACTGAGAACAGAACTCAGCACACTGGAAAATATGGGAATTGGCAAAGGCATTCATGGCATTAAAACCATATGTGTAAAGTTGACAAGTATTGTATTTATATAGCCAGCAGGCTGTGGCTTATTTCCGCCCTGATAGATGGTCACTAAGGCCTTGCTCTCCAAGGAAAAGGTGTTCTCAAGATCCAGCTATTAGCTGCCAAGTGCTCTTGGCTAAACATATCCATGTCCAACAGATCAGGTAGGATGCCCTAGGGCCAGGGAGAACTGCAGGCCAGCAGCTACCTTGTAGTGACAAAAACAATATGCAGGCAGGCTGGTAGTGAAAGAGGCACAAATGACCTAAGAAGAAGCATCCCTTTGAGGTGAAGATCAATTCTGACCTCTCATCCAATGCCAACCCCATCAGCCAAGGGTTGAGGAATTTAGCTTTATCCATGTTCTGGGTCCAGAAGAAATCTACATAAACATCTTGTCTCTCTTTTCTACTTTCCCTTGTTTACACTTACTGAGTTAATACAATTTACACATCTTTACCCTGGTGAACACCATGTGCTAAGCAAATGCTACAGCTGCAGTATGAGCTGCCAAGGTCGGACACTCCCAGTTAGCAGGGAAATTGGAAGCTGGTAAGCCTCAGGCAGTATTGCCTGACCTCAGCCTGATGCAAAGCAGAGGTGTGGGACCCTGTAAATTCTAACATCTGGCTGTGAGCAGCAGGTTAAGGCTCTCCCTCACAGGAGGCTTGTTGAGCGCAATAACATGTGTGGCCAACACACACCAGACTGTCAGATTGGTGCTGCACAAGACCAGCCCCAGATCCTACTGACCCTGAGCAACCACCTGCTAACTCCTCGTTTCTTTATAGAGTGCATTCTCCCTCTATTGGTTCCTCCAGCATCAAAAACTCCTCCTGAGGTCTAACAGGTATCTGCAGCTCCTGACTGTAGGGCACAGTGGGCTGCAGGGCTAAGGCAGGGGAGTGCAGCCAGGGTACCTTCTTGCAACTTTTGTGTTCCCTGAAAGCATCTTACCTGCCAATTCCATGGGCAGCTGCAGGACGGCCTGTCCCTCATGAGCACCGTCTTGCAGGGAGGTGCTCCAGTGCACCCCAGTCACCAAGGGACACCGAAGGATAATTTATTTTTTTTATGTAAGTCTTGGTTTCTGGTGAGGAAAACTGGTCCCTTTTCCACTGGGCAGTTGCTGAAAAAATCCTGAGTTTTGTTTGCTGTTTATGATTTCTTTTTATCTGTTTCTGTCAAATAAACCAAGAGGAGATCTGTTGCTGGTGCATGTGTGTATCCCAGCTTCATTTGGGAGTGTGACTAATTGCTTGTGGGGGTGATGGCAGTGTGGGCCTGGAAGAGGAGAGCTAGGTAGCCCAGACTTAACAGCCATGGGCCAGGAGTGGCTCCACTCATGAGCTGCATTTTGCCTGAGTGATACACATCGATGGTGCCAGCCAAGGAGGGGACAATCAGCTCTGGCAGGGGCTGCTCCTGTGAGATGCTGTTGCCAGTAGCAGTGATGGAGTAGTGACCACACTGCAGGCTACAGGGAGGACTGGAAGGAAACCCCACAGAAACCTTCAGCATCACCAGCGGAAAGACCTGAATTTGGGCTTTCAAGCTGAGCAGACAAGGTGGGCATGCTCTGGGTAGAGGGATTACAAGCCCTGCTTTGGCTGTACTGACATACAGGCTGGGAGGCGGATTGTGATGCTCCATTTTGTGTGATCAACCAAAAACTCACTAGAGCACAGGAGACTTCTTGTTTGGCAGCAGCCTTGCTGTGTCAGAGATCTCAGCTGGTGAAACAAAAGACACTTGGAAGGGCCCAGCTGTTGACTGGGTAAGCTACACCTGCAGCAAGTCACCAGACCCAGCTCTGGTGAGGGTCCTGCTTTGAATAGTCACCTTCATGGTCGTGCTTTGAATGTTGCCAGGAGTTGGCTTGCATAGCTGTTAAAATGCCACACAGGCAAAGGATATTGTGGTGGATGCACTTCTTGCCCTGCTGGAGTATTCCAGCTGTTAGCAGCTGCCTGGCTTTGTCCAGAGGCTGGAGCAGTTAACTACAAAGATAGCTAAAATGTTAAACTAGGTGGCCTATATACGCCAAGAAATGTTCATGATTGCTCTTTGATGTTAAATTTAATCTGTAGTATGCTGTTTAAGTACAGTTGGCTGTGCATCTCATATAAATTAATTACAAAGACTTCGTCATTCAAGCAGAGAACAGCGGGCAGCGCTATAAATGCTGTGCACAGCCATTTAAAGGTCGCTGAGGGAAATCTCACTGTGAGGTTCTACCATGATGGTTTTCTTCCCTCCTTTTAGGGAGGCCACCCTGGGGATCACAGTTTCTCTGTTTCTCTGAGCTACAGTCTGAGCAGATGGCCCTCCTGTGCATATGGGTATCTCCTGCCACCCTTGTCAGCCCCAGTGACAAGCACAGGGCCCCCTCCTCAGTCATTGGCACCCCCGGGGAGATCTGGAGATAAGACATGCACTTGGTGTGAATGCTAGGGATGCACTTACACTTTAACAAAAGGATGACAAGAATACTAGCATATTCAGGAGCTGATCCAGAAAGGAACCATTCAGAATTACAGGGAGGCTGTAATGGGGTTACAGGACCCAGGCTGGCACATGTGCATGTTTTTAGCAAAGTGTTCTAGGAAAATGAGAGACACATGTTAAGACACTTGTGGTCTGCAGCAGCACTTGGTTTGGTTTTCTTGTGACCTTTGATTCTCAGCCTTGTACCAACAAGCTCTGAAGTCTTCACTTTGCAGCTCAAAAATTAAACTAACTGTTTAACAGTTTTCAGGCTGTGGGGAATACATCTTCCAGCTGTATCATGTGGATGAACCAGCTACACCCCATCCCCAAAACCTGGTTCATGAGGGGCCCTGACAGCAGTTCAAGTCCCTGCTTTACAAAAAGAGACAGCCAGCATCCTTTTCAGGTAGAAGAAATTGTCTCCTTTTTAAATCCCCTTTCCTCCCATCCTTCTGACCTGAGACCTCAGCAGAGGAAATCAATTAACAGAAAGCAGAAGCATCTCACTCTCCATCAGAGATCAAGCTAAGGAAATCTCAGCCTGTAAGGCTGAGAAAATCAGTGAACAACCAGAAGCAAGGAGTTAGGGAAAGCTCATGTAGACTCATACTTGATGTAAAACCACTGTGGTGCCTACCGGTCCATTTTAAAGCACTTTGTGATCATTAGCTAAATTGGCTTACATTAGTATAGAAAAAGGAGGAGGAGTATCTGAGCATCAAGGGCACAGACCATTGGGATGCACAGGGTATCTGGGCTGGCATGGGGTGCCACTTGGGCATGTGGCTGCCAGTACCCCAGCAGCACCTTCCTATCACTGCAGTTTGAAAATGCCTCCAACTGGAGCTTCCCTCCCCTCCAGAAACCCCCAGCAGCAAAAGTCTGGGAGGTAATTGAGGGGTGGGGGCAGGGAGGGAAGCTCCTTACTCCTGGTTTTGCCAGGGCAGCAGCATGGCTGCTTTGCAGTAAGAGGACTTGGCAGCTGCAACTGAAGCATCCAGCACTGCTGCCCTTCCAAGTGAGGCTTATTAATTAATTTTATAACTCAAATCAAAGAGGACAGGGCTGGGAGAGAGCTCTGTCCCTGTTTCTATGTGTTATTCATTTGCTTCTGTAGCTCCTATTGTTGCAGTCCCTCAGCGTCATTCCCAGCCTTCTAGATGAGCAGAGCATTACCAGACCCCAGCATGGTGCCTTGGTTTAGGGTAAATCCCACCTCGCCCCATTAACTGTAACACTTCAGCATCACTGCTCTCCCCAGTCCTTCTCCTCTTTCCCAGTGCTCTGTCCCTCCTGCTTTTGGCTGGGAGACCTCTTCACTGGGGTGTCAGATGCCTTCCTTTCAGGTGCCAGAGGATGGGCACCCTGTCTGTGTTGCCTGCCCCTGCCTGTATCTGCAAATCAAAACACAGGCAGTTCTTTTCCTGCAAGCAGCTCTCCATCAGCTTTGCTTTTCCCAAGAAAAAGCAGATGTCAAAGCTGTCAGAGAGGCTGTGGTGGCCTCTCCTGGGTTCTGCCTCCATCTCTTCCTCCTGCCTTTTTCCTGCCAAAGAGACAGGAATGCTGCCTTCTCTTCTGTTCTGTGCCAGCCACAATCACAGCTATCGCGGTTTTCTGTTCTGGTGAGAAGCTGGTGTGTGAGGAGCGAGGCCAGCAGCACCTGGAGGGAGAGCTGATTGCTGAGGGGCAATGGAGCTGCAGGACCCACAGGGCAGGAGCTACAGCCACAAATATCACAGCCTGTTGCCCACCCTGCCTTCCATCACAGGGATGCCAAAATGCAGAATGAGGTATAGGCATGGACCATTTGCAAGTGACAGTTGCATGGAAATCTAACCCCTGGTATAACCACTGTGCTGTTGTCACCAGCACAGCACCTGGGAATGTGGGCAACAGACAGACCCTGGTGGGATATCTTCCACCTCTTAACATTGCCATGCTTTGACAGCTGGCTCTCAGAAAATATCTTTCCATTCTGATTTACACTTCTCTGCTGTCCTATGCATAGCCCGTTCATTTTCTTTGCAGTGAATCAGATCACTCAGTGATTGCTGAGCACAAAAGAGGGCTTGGAAAATAACCTAGGTGGAAGGCTCAAAAGAAACCCAAAGTGCTTCCAGACATCCATGTCCTTTAAACCAGCAGTACAGGGCACAGCAACTGCTAGTGGCCAGAGGTGATTGCCAAGCAAACTCAAATGAGAAATTAGACCCGTTTTTCCACAAGGTTGAATAAACATCACAACATGTTTCTGGAATGGGAGAGGCACTTGACTGTCTATCCCACCAGGTTTTCATATTTAGAGCTAGACTTGTTGTTGGTATCAAGGTGCTGCCTATTGGACATGTACAACAGGATGGCTTTTGCCACTGTCACCCACATGCCTTGGTGGAAGACTCTGCACAGGAAGGCAAGGTGACCTGTGGGTTGAGAAACTGGATCAAACCATTTTGCTTTGCCATTGTGCGTTGACTGGAAGCCTCCAGCATTCAGAAAGATAACTTCCGCAAAGCAGCTTTATGGTAAAAGCTAGTCCTGACTGCCTTTCTAGAAAGCGTGCTACAGTCGAGGAGAAGCACAGGTTGTCACTCAGTACAGCTCTGACTAGATGAAATTCAAGCTGTAATGGGTAGAGGAGTTTGGACTCTGTGGTCTAATCATCTCCCCTGATCTCACACTTCACAGATGTACCACTCAGGGCATTTTCTGCAGTACCTTTCAAAGGAAACACTATGAAATGTTTCCTAGTGTGAGAAAATTACAATATAAAGGGTGAAAATTGAAGTCAGCAAGTATCTCAACATGCTACAAGGACAAGAAGATAATCTTAGATACAGAGCGTAAAAGGGCTGAAAAGAGGACACTCTTGGATGCTCAGAGAGGATCAGTGCTGATAGGGTGAGTAAACAGAGGGAAAACCAGCTGTAGAGTAATTGCAAAAAAAAATTGCAGAATTTTGAAAACAAGGGTGCCAGTGCAGAAGGGTGCATGAGACTGCTGAGTGGTAGGAAAAAGAGGGAAAAAATGATTGCTCTGTCCTGATGTGACCTTCTTTTACAGTCAATGGCATTTGTGCCCATCCTGCTGAGACAGCAAAGCTCCTTCAGGGGCCTCTGCAGGTGCTACAGCCCCTTTCAATGATACATGGTAGCACAAAGACTCCTTACTCCTTCAGATGACACTCTGCAGATAGCTTGTTGGCTTACATTTTTTGTGGGTTTTTCCTCTCTTAAGAATGTCATTTCAGCAAAAACATTGACTATGTGTTACGGTGCTTCCGGTAAAATTTGAAGTGGTTGTTTTTAAAGTTTTTATTCCAATGACACTTATTTTTTCTGTTTAATTTGGGAGACACAAAGTTATTTAAAAGACAGAAATTAAAATGCAACGTTTTCTTGGAGAGAAATGAAGACTCAGTATTGCCTGGGGAAACAGCCAAATCCTCCCTGTCAGCACCGCAGGGGCTTGCTCTACACCCAGACTACAGAACTAAGTATCTGTGTTCTAGGTTCCCATGCTGCTTCCTCTCAGCATGTATTTTGAAGTGTTTAACACTGCATATAACAAAGCCTACCAATGTATCTGCCTTAGCACATTTCAGAGGCATCATGTTTAACAGGCTGTCCTATTTGGAGATGCAAAAGGCAAGCTGCTGTTTCTCCAGCCCAGGACCGAGCAAACAGTGCTCTGATGTGCCTTTGATCCAGAGCTCCACACATTACACAAAAGGCTTCATCCACTATGAGAGGGGAGGCTGCAAAACCCATTTCCTTTGCATATGCTCCTATGTCAGATACTCACGAGTGCAGCTCGGGAGGCACCCTGTGCCACTGCCTCCTTTCCCCACTCTCCTCCAAGTGCAGGACATTCCTTAGGGACAGTTCACAAATATTCTCTTTCCCCTCTCATTCCAGTTTCAGGCTCTGGTCGTCTCACGTGGGTGCTGGTGGTGAATGCAGCCCTCTCCCTGCTCCTCTCCTCCCTCCCTTTGCTAGCAACACCTCCCTTCTGGTCTTCCCCCAGGCCCATTGCTTTTCATCCTTCCTCCTCCACCACCTGATTAAATTCCTCAGCCGAAGCTACCTGTGGAGACTGAGCTGATGACTCTGAACCACTTGATTTCCTTAGTCCTGTGGTACAACACTACATGACAATGTTAGCCCCAAGACACTGATGCCTGCTAGAGATGTTGCAGCAAAGGTTAGATTATGCACATACTAAAGCTGCTGTGAAGGAAACTGAAGATTGTTTCGACCAGTATAAGGTTGCAGTGCTGCCCAGGTGAAAGCCTCTGCAGATATACTGCTTGCTGCCTTTTCTAAGTCTTCTCACAAGTGCCTCCTGCTGCAGAGGCTGCTCGTCGCTGCTGTGAGCTGTGTCACCCCCCCACGCCTGCCTGCAAGGAGTCAAAGGAGAGATGCTGCCTGCATCCATCTGCCTGTTGCTCGGGGAGCCAGAGAGAAATGCACATGAAAGCCTGAGGTTGCTTATTGTTATGGTCACTTATATATGGTCACAGAGACCAGCACTAATGCTGTGATGACCCGCTTGATGATACAGCATCAATGAGAGAGGGGAGAGGGGCAGACTGAGAGCGCTTTTTGTGGCTGGGTTCCTGCCATTGAAATTCTCTGCAGTGAGGACAAAGGCCTCAGAATGAGAAGAAGGTGGGTGGGTGGGAAATCCAGGTCGTTAATAAAACAGTTGCTGCAGAAGGCCTCTGGCTCCCATTTATGAATTCAAATCTCATCTGAGGGCAACATTTTCAAGAGCATTTTTATACTTGCCAGGAATATCCTTGGAGCTCCTTGTGACATCGGATGACACGAATGTTCATCTAACTTTTGGAAAATGATGTTTACTACTTCTGAAGCTCTTACCCCGATGCAGCAGTCTGAGTAATCATCGGAAAACTGTCTGCTCTTTACTTCTTTGAAACAATTTCGAGAGATCTTGAATGCAAATTTCTCTTTAAAAAAGCTGGTATGACACATTTTGACTTTCCTTGTTTGACAATATCATAGTTATTTCATCTCAATAATGTAAAACATGATTGTTTCAGCCTTGCCTTCTCATTTTGCACTGTGTGCTTTTGTACTACATTATCATATTTCAATGCCACAAAGCCCAGATGGAGTATGTATAATATTTTATCTCTTGTACATGTTCTGGCACAATCATACTGAAAAATTTTAACTTTATTACAGTAAAACATTTCACTAAATCCAAATCAGGGCATGATTTGTTTCGCCCCTGCACCCTGTTATGCAGCAAATCCAGCTATTGAAATGTCAGGTATTTCCTTTGAAGAAATGTTCTGTTTCCCAAAGATTCATAACCTGGCCTCTGTGAAATGAGGGTTTTCAGCCCACTTCCCTGCGGATGAGCCTTCAGTTCCTAAAAGGATCCCCTTGTTTGCAATGACCTCATTGCAGTAGACATTTCAGGATATGTCTCCCAGGGTTTGTCCATGGACAAAGCGAGTTCCCAGACCATCCTGCCTCCCAGGCACACTGCTTTTCTCCTGTTTACGTGGTCCTCCTCTAAACCAGATCAGTGATATGAGCTGGGTCAAACAAACAGACCAGAAACAAGGAGTGGCACTAGGACAGAGACAATGCTGTCCCCTGCTCCGCTGCCACACTTCTGTGTGCTATGCCAGCACCGTTTTGCTCTCCGAGCGTCCCCCTAGAGGGACCCTCTCCAAGCATCCTTCCAGAGGGACCCAGAGATGCGAGCCTTTCTCCAGGAAAGACTCCGTCCAGCTTTGGGCCTGCGGTTCTCCGTGCGGGAGCAGAGCCAGGCTCTTCCCCTGCACCAACTCACTCAGAAAACACATATATTTCCCCGTCCCCAGGTCTTTTCTTTGCCTTTTCCAAGGAATTGTGTTAACAGCCCTCGGAACTACGCGCCCACGGCCAGAAGGACGCACTCGGAGAGCAGAGAAGGACCAGGACAAACTCGCCCTCACTTCGCTCCGACCCTCCCAACACGCCGAGACCAAACGTCCCTCCGGCCGTTTCCCGAGGGGACGGGTGGGTGGGTGGGGCGAGGAGCCTTCCGCCGCTCCCAGTCACGGATTTATTTTCACGCCCCCCCTCCCCGCTCCTCCCACCCTCCCCGGAGCGGGGCCCTCGGCCGCCGCTCTTTGTTCCCCGGCGCATCCCGCAGGTGCCCCGCGGGGGCGGCCGCCGTCCCGTCCAGTCCCGCCCGCGGTGGGCCGGCCCGGGGGAGGCGGTGCAGCGCGGGGGCCGGGCTCAGTCTCACCGCCCGCGGGTTCGGCGACGCCGGCTGCTCGCCCCCGGGTCGCTTTTCCATGGGGCAGCCGCTCCGAGCCCTCGGGAGCCGCCGCCAAGACGCGCGCTGAAGGGCGGTGAGTGCCGTGCGCGGCCCCGGCCACGCCGAGCGGTCTCCCCGGGGCAGGGCGGACGGAGAGACGGACGGAGGGATGGACAGAAGGATGGACGGAGGGACAGAGGGACGGAAAGAGGGAGGGACGGACGGACGGAGCAACAGAGGGATGGATGGACGGACAAAGGGGTGGATGGACGGAAGGACAGAGGGAGGGAGGGATAGACCGACAGAGGGACAGAAGAACGAACGGGAACAGAGGGATGGATGGAGGGACAGAGGGAAGGATGAACCGATGGAGGGACTGATGAACGGAGGGATGGTTGGACAGAGGGAGGGACAGGCTGAGGGACAGGCGGACGGAGGAATGGATGGAGGGACGGAGGTTTGGATGGGCGGATGGACAAAGGGATGGATGAAGGGTCAGAGTGACAGACGGACAGATGGAGAGACAGAGGGGTTGATGGACAGATGGGAGGAACAGGCAGACGGAGGGACATGAACAGATGGACCGGGACAGAGGGATGGAGGGGTGGAGGGAGGCAAGTGGAGGGATGGACAGAGGGACGGATGGACGGACAGGGAGACGGATGGATGGATGGATGGATGGATGGATGGATGGATGGACGGATGGACAAGCAGAGATGGCAGGAGAGGGATGGATGGATGGATGGATGGATGGATGGATGGACGGACAGACAGACAAGCAGAGATGGCAGGAGAGGGATTGTCCCCGTCCTAGCCATGCATGGTACGGGTAGCATGGGTGGAGGAGGAGGTGGTGGCGTGCTGTGCGTCCTGGTGGGAGAGTGGCAGAGCATGGGGAGGGGGCAAAGGTAGCTGAGACACCCTGTGAAGTGATGAGCAGGAGGGTCCCTAGCTGGGAGCTTTGTGGAGAGGTTTTTCTCCTGGCTGTTGCTTCACTGAGGGGTCTGGGGTCCTATGTCACTTCTTTCCTGGAAGTGCTCATCCTTTTCCTCTTGCTCAGGAAGGGTCACAGAAGGATCATGATCCCCAAGTGGGTGCCTCGGGTGCTGAAAAAGGGGAATCTGTGCCCTGACCACTATATGGGCTGGGAGGTCAGCCTTGATGGCTAAGCAGAGCCTAGAGTTAGGATGAGGGAGGCTGGCACAGCCATGCTCCCATGGGATGCAGCCTTAGCTTGGCTGTGAGGGAGAGAGTGGTATGGAGGATGGAGGGAGAAGGACAGGGTGAGAGCTGTGATATAGGAGAAAGACATGAAGAAGAGATGGAGTAGAGCTCCTGCCATCACAGGCTGGGGGGAAGGTGAAGTGACTGAGCTCTCAGTGGGCTCTGCATCCCTGCCTGGGCACTCGCATGTCTTTGTGTGCTGAGGTGTCTGCTGTGCCATTTGTGGGGCCTCTCTGTCCTCGCTGTGTGCTGCCCTGTCTAGAGCAGCAGCAGCTCTTAAGGTTTTCTGGTGAGTACCAGTCCAACCGAGCTAACCTTATTCAGTGCGAGCTCCTTGCCCTGCCCCAGCACTGCCTGCAGTTGGAGTCCACTGAGGCTTTATCTTGCCTGAGTAATGTGTCTCTGTCCCTCTTGCAGCTGCTCAAAAGACAGGTCCAGCAAAACCTGAGCTGCACATGATTAAATGGGTACCATTTAATCCATCTCTGTCTGCAGAGGCTGGGAAGTGTAAACGCCAGCGGCAACCAAAGCCTTGTTGACATTAGGGCTACCGCCAGTTCAGATGAGCCATGAGAAACTACAGAGTATGCAAGAGCGCTGCCTATTCTGGACTTGGTATAAATAACTGGCTCAGTAACTCTATCTGCACTAAAGCAGAGTCTGCTGAATAATGATGTTCAGGGCCTGTGGATGAGGAAAGTGTTTTTTAAAAAGCTTAAATTCAATGAAATGTAAATACTTTAAATAATTTTAATTTTAAAATGAATAGTAGTTATGTGTCAGGCACGGGGACCTACGCGGGAGGAAGGGTTTTTTTAGAATGGTTTTGGCAAAACCCAAAAATAAACAAGACCCTAAAACTTGGGGTGAAGGTACCTCAACTAACCCTATCTACTCATCTGGGTTGCATAAACACACCTGATGTGTGCACAGCGGTTTGTGTGGGATGCTGTAAACCTGCAGTATCCTTGTGCCCTCAGCAGACACTGGGTAGGAACTGATGATAGCAGGAAAAAGTGGGACTTGGTTACTTCTGAATGTGTCATGTGTTTTTGTTTTCTGTCTGCTGTGAAAAGCAAGGTCAAAGGAGCTCTTCTCTTGGTCTAGGAGTCTGAAGAGATGATGTCCACTGTATGGTCTCAAGGGAAATTTAACCCTTCTGCTTGGGGGCCTGTAGCTAGGATTTATTGTAGAGATGAGTGGGCAGAAGACAGTCTTCAGAGATTTGCATCAGGGTGTGTGAGTTGGGGGGCGGGATTGATCTGTGGGAGAATAAACCACAGAAATGCTCTATCCAGAGATTTTCTGTCCATTTGGAGCTGTATGGAGACTTGTGCCTGATTCAAATGGAAATGTTTTTCTCTTGTTCTCAATGAGCATCGAGTGCTGAAGTGTGCAAAATACCCAGAGTACATCTGCAGCTGGTGTTCTTTTGTCCAGTAGCTCTCTGAAGGTTGAAGTGTTTAATAGTAGGAGATGAGTCTGGGAGGGATTGTTCTATGTGTCGGTTACGAGCATCACTTCGAGCTGTTCAAATCACGATCATTTCCTCTCTATGTGTTTGGTGACACCTTATCCAATAAGTACCCAATAAGTACCCACATTTCTAGTAAGAACTGCTAACTGCTGTTTACAACACAAAGATTAGCTGCCTCTGCTCTGGGCAGGATGGGCTGCCACACCACTGGCTGCCCAGGAGGCTGCACTTTTACCAGGTGGAGCTGGGGGCTTGCTTGAGCTGGCAAAGTTGAGAAGACTAACAGGGCTATGAAGTGGGTGTGTCTGTCTTCCTAGATCTGTGTTTTCGATTTCAGGCTCACTCTTGGCACAGGAACAAAAAGCACACGTGCACCAGAAAGATGTTGAGATTGTTTATGTTCTGCTTCTGGCCTGGAGCCAGGGGGAATGGTCTGGTGACCTTGGCACTATTGTGAGATTATTTATAGAAAGCAGATCTTCTGGGTTTTGCATTTTTGACATAAGAATGTGAAAACAAATCTTGGGAGGAAAAGACCCAATGTCGGCCCCCAAATACATTAGACTTTCTTCAGATGAGGAAAAACAATCCCTAAGAGATGACCAGGTGTTCCTTGTTCACATTGCTTCCTGCCTTCTCTTGGAAAATATTGGATTGCAGGCTGGCAGGAATTCACTCCATGTTTGAAGAATTCTTACTCAAGGTGCTATAACATGTTCCCAGAGGCAAATCCAGCTATAACCAAAGACAGTGTGATGATTCAGACATGGAGGGAAATGATAAATGGCTCTGGCCTTCCTGAGTTTCTTCTGTTTGTGAAGCTCTCTGTTGTCTGTAAGGGTTAATGCATCTCAGTGTGTTTCACTGCCCATCTGTGCTGCTGTTAGCATAGCTGCCCCTGCTTGACAGATGGAGAAAGTGAGGCTCAGAGATGTGCAGGGTCTGTGTTGGATGACCCACCAGCCAGGAGCCCACACTAGTCCCATAGCCCTGGCTCCCTGATAAAATCCCAGTGGCTGAGTTGCACTCTGCCATTCACAGCATGGGTACGTTTCTCACCCTCATCCTGTGGGGGTGGGTGGGTTTCTTTCTATCCCTCTAGATGCAAAATAGGAACTATTGAGCACATTTGTGCATTTGTTTTGACGGAGAAATCCTTGCCTAGGCTGTATCTTACTCTTCTGTAAGTGTGCTCAGCTTCACTTAGTTTATATTAGAGCCCGAAGCCAAGGATGAAAAGCAGTGTCTGAAGCCACAGAGTCTGTAAGAAAGCTCTAATCCAGATTTATACTGACCGCGCTTTGGTTACGGGGGAGGAGAGAGGGGAGATGTGTCTCCAAAATGCGGAAATGGTCAAAATGATTGTAGCAGGGTTTAGTGAGAAGCTTCTGCTGATAACTGGCAGCTGCAAACAGCATGCTCACTCTCTGAACCTATGGGGCCAAAATAAGAAGCCTGAGCAGAGGGACTGGTAGATGGCTGTGTTGCAGCTGGGAGTTTTTGATAGGGATTTAAATTAAGGTAATTTAAGTCAAAGACACCGAGAAGAGAATGGAGAGAAAGACAGTAAGAAATAATTTGAGCAGTGATTCGGTAGTCTGGTCTTCTGGGAAGCAGTATTAGCAATATGAGTAGATGCAGCAGGAGATGCGCACGCAGGAGTGTCAGATAAATACTGGCCACGGGCAACCTAATTATATGTTTGAAGGGGTTCTGTGTTTTCTAGGGAGATTAGCACCTAGTCCCCTTCGCAGCTGCCTGCTCCTTTGCACAGGAGACAAATCCCTTCTTTTCTTATTAAAATCAGGGAAGCACTTAACTGCTGGCCCAGAGGGGCAAGGGGAAGGCAGGTGCGGGCCGGGCAGCACACAAAGCCTTGCGGCCCTCTCTTTTTCACCCGTGGCCTGCCTGTGTTGAGAAAATAAACAGTTTGAGGCAGCAGCCGAACAAGAGACCTGCAGAGAAAACCCACAAGTCGTCAGGAAACTCTGTGGGTGACTCAGCCGGTGTTTTTGTCTGAGTATGTGTTCATTCAGCAACCCATGATGGCAGCAGAAGTGCTCTTTTGTAGTCGTGCCATCTGGTGAGTGAAATACGAACCTCTGGTTTCTGGTTGTTTGTGGTCATGGAAAGACTTGAGAGGCTTTTTCAGCTGACAGAGGTTATTTCAGGAATCCTGCTGCTGAACCCTAAAATCACTCCGGCCTTTGCTGGTCACTGAGGTTTTTGGCCTCGCAACTGGGCAGATGGCTGTTGACAAAGAGCAGGCAACTTCCTCAGGTCAACTTGCGCGTTCCACACTTCCTAACCCATCTTCCTTAGGGCTAAGAAGATGCCCTTAATTCAGCTTTCCTGGCTGTCTTGCCCTGCCTTGATACGTACCACATACATCCACCTAGGCAGCAGACTCACTGATCCCCTGTATGGTGTTGCTGCAAAGCTGTGAGAGACACATGGGAGATGGCTTGGGTGCATCCTGAGTGCAGGTGCTCTGCAGTGCTATACAAAGCCTTAAGGAAAGACCGTGTTACAGAAATGGGGGTCCTCATTGCCAGTAACAAGCAGAGTATTTTCTTAGAAAAAGCCTTATAAACGTCTGTGATTTTAAGTCCCACTTAATCTTTCTGTGAGATGCTTAAGTTTAGCCACTCTGCCAGTGTAAATGCTCAATGTGTTCCACAGAAGTGGTAATGTGAGCTGTCTCCTCACAGAGGAGATGGAAACTCAAAAACCACAATACTGAGTCCATGCTGCTAGCTTTTCACCAAAATTTTCTTTGTGAAGACTTTTCTCTTTTTTGGAATAAAATACACAGTAAAAGCTGCTTAATAGCAATAAAGAGCAACAAGCGGTAGTGGAAATCTACCAGGAGTCAAAGGCTGCACTGAACAGAATTGAAGAATTTAGTCCATCTGCCTGCACATTCCCAGGTCATTTTCATGGTGAGAATAAAATGTAGCTGCTTTTAATACCAGCATTTTTTGTGGAGTCTCTGGAAGCACTGGGCACAGATCTTAATGTGCTTCTGAACAGCAGGCACCTATAGCGCATCCTCCCACCATCCTCCCCCATTACCCTGCCCAGTGCTACTGTTTGCTTATTGCAGCTTATGAATGTATTCTTGCCTTGTCTGCTCACAAAAACCCAGCTGTGGTACATCACAAGTTCAACAAGTCCCTTCCATGAGCCATGCCAATGTCCACTGTTTAAATATCTGGACAAACAGGGTGGATTGAAAGTCGATGTATGGAGGAATAATAAAGCACTTGAGCTTATCTCCTCCAGACAATTTATTCCCTGCTCCACATGACTGTGCAAACCAACTGCCTTTCACTGGTGCCTGCAAAGAACATGGGGAAGAAGAGACCAGCCTCCAATCCCCAGAGCCACAGCTGCATGGGAATGACATTGCAGGTAGGGTACTGGGGAAAGTGTTGATTAAAACCTGATGCTTCTGTGTCATGAGCTCTTCTAAGCAGGAAGCTATGCTATAGGCTTGCTAATATAGATGTGTATATGTATTCACACATGTACATCAGCAAAGCATTGTGTGTGTAGCACAGATACTTACTGCTGTTGTATGAAACTGGTGTTACTGGAGCTTGTTGCATAAGTGAGACTTAAAATTGTAGAAGTAAAGGAAGGTTCTTAAACAACCCTTAATAGTAGAGATGAGACATCTGGCAACTCTGTTTTCCATGGTTACTTGAGACTGATTTGTCAGTGCTGTTGCCACTAACACTTGGCTTCCTGAGTGTCCCTGTTGTCTCTTCTACTCTGGTTACAGGAATCAGAAAAAAGGTAGGGAGTCTGTGTAATTTGGCAAGAAGGACTAGTCAGTAATACCTTTGTCCTTTCTTTCCTAAGGCTTATCTTGCTTGTGTCAGGTGAGATGAGGAGAGAGCTTCTTGACTGTGAGACCTCTCATTTTTTCTCAGACATCCCCCATCACCAAGCCTATTGATGTTGCAGACATCAGTCCACTCCATTATCTCCTCTCTGCTATAAGAAGAGATCTTTCCTGATATGTGTCCTTTGTGTCTGTGACTAATAAGAGTATGTCTGCTTAGGACATAGCTTCTCTGTGCTCAGCAGAAGAGAAGGAAACCCCTTTCCTTGCAGGTTGTTGTCTGGCTCTTTTTATAATCCCAAAGTGTGACTCCGTGCACAAAAGGCAAAAGTGATTCAGTGTTTGCCTAGGATTGGGTAGTGAAAAGTCAACTGCAAGGATCAAGAATTTGTCTTGCCTATCCATACAAAAACAATTAAAAACCTCTTCTCCCTCATCTTCTATGCTCCTCTTGTGGTCTATGGAAGGAGGTAAGCTGTTGCAGAAGATGATGCATCCTGTCCTAATATAGGAACCTCTGGGGTATGGCTCACCTAGCCTGTTTCCCAGAGAGTGAAAAAGAAGGGGATGAGGAGAGCTATGGGTTCATGTTAGGTCTGACACTTTGAAGCCCCACTCTTTCCACCTATGAAGGGCTTTCATTCTGCACTGAGGACAACCTGTCTTGGTCTGTCTCTGTGTGCGACCCTTGCAGTAGACATATGCTGGCCTTTTTGTGGAAGCCAGAGAACCTCTCAGCCATCAGAAGCATTGTCTTTTTCAGTCTTCTTGATATTGTTTCGTTTTTCTGATGAAAACTTTCTAAAGGGTACTTGTGTGATGAATACCCAATGCTGATAACGCACGTTATGAAATCCAAAAGAAAGGTTGCGATTAAATGTCACGCACTTCACAGTTGGGGAATTCAAAGAGCCTTGTTGATCTGTGCATAATTTGGGGCTTGACAGCTGATGCATAAACAAACTTGCACATATGCATACATGCGTGCATACAGAGCCATTTTCCCCTGACTTAGCAGCAAATAAAAGCAAAGTCAGGTTTGTATCTGCTCCTGGGGAGTTGTGGGCAGGTGCAGCATTTGTGTTGAAAGCCTGTGGGTTCTTCAGGGCCATTTCACCTGAGAACCCACTGACAAAAGTGATCACTTCTTGCTAGAGTGGTGGGCTCCCCTCTGCCTTCCTCCCCTGTGCAGCACTGCACTGATCTTTGGCTTCTTTGGGTTTACAAATATGGGTTTAATCTTATCAGGAGCATCTTCCAAGAACTTCTGGCATGTGTGAAGGCAGTATTGATGAGGTTCTGCCCAAAGTTACCACAGTGTTTTCTCCCACCAGCGGGGAACAGAGACAGAAAAAATCACTGTCCCGCTAAGCTTATTGTTACTAGGGCCAGGAAATGCATTTCTGCCTCTGATATGTCATGTTTAATGAACCAAGTGCTACATGGGAGTCTGTAGCTTTCCTCAGCAGCATGGGGTGTCACTAGCAGGCAGTCAGCACAGGTGGGGTACGGTGCCTGGACAGGCATCATTGAAATGCTGAGCATAAGCCATGGAAACTTGGGCAGTAGGTTTACTTTCCATATACAGTTGTCAAAGCTGCAGTATGAGAGGTTAAATAACCCTATCTTTGTTGTGTGGAGGAGCAGCAGTACTGCCAAACCTATAATCTAGTATTTTGGCTTTCAGGCTTTTTATTCTATATACTTGACTGCAGTTCTGTCCCTGAAAACAGCTGGTTTCACTTCCAAATGCTTCATTGCAGGCGAGCTTGATACTTGTGGCTCCTCCTTTTTTCTGAGAGATGTTGTAGTCCTGGAGGATGCTGCAGGCAGGTGCTTCACAGACATGTTCCCATGCACCACGCGCTGTCCCACTAGCAGACTGCTAGGAATTTCTTTTGAGATGGTTCACTACCAACTTGTGAATTGCTAACTCTGTCAGCAGTTATTCATAAGTTTTTCTCTTCTAAATCTGTCCTCCCAGCTCCTGTTTGCCCAACACACGGAATTTACATCTGACATTTTTAGCATTAACCTGTTGCTATAGAAACCACTAAGGTGTCAGAGGGAGATTTTTGCCACTTGGGGATAGGCTACCAAGTAGTTGAAATATGTGTTTCATTGGGAGGCCTTCTGCTAAATTCTCAAGCCTGTCTGCTTTTCTCTGCTTATTTCAAGTCTAAGGAGACATTAGGGAGTGATAAAGCTGGAACTGTAATTGTGTACAAATATGCAGGGCTTAATATTAGCAGATTGTTTAGGGGAGAAGTGAGAATGTGGTCCCAAGCTGCCGGGGGGGGGGGGGGGTCCAAGTAGTGTGTAGGGTGGTAATCCAGAGCCAAGAGGTGAAAGGTAGTGTCGGTCTCCAGAGCAGTACATGGTTGACCTGCGGCCCTGGCTGACATCTCCTAGCAAGGAGTCTGGGACAGACTGCTCCCTGTGGCTCTGCTCTCCCCTGAGACTAAAATATAGGTGAATGCCAAATAATTCATCTGGTCTGGCAGCTTGTATTGTCTTTATTTACTAGTCTCAGGAGATCATCACCATGCAGCAGGGCCCAAAATAAGTCCATACAAATCAAGCCATAGACTTTATTTGTATATTTATAGAAAAATTATTTATATTTGATTTATTAATAATTTAATATAAGCTATACATTATACATATTTATATGAATAATATGCTTTTTACAGGATGCAGATATGATTATCTAGGATGGGAAATACTCTATAATATAGTGTTGGTGACAACTCAGCTGTTGGCTAATGGTGACTTGGGCTATTTCATATCAGGCCTGATTTACAAGGCTTCTGTGCTGTGAAAACAGATTTTATTGCTTGTGCAACAAGAGGCATGAGTCCTGTGGGTGCCTATGTGCCTGGGACTCAGGAAATGTCCTGGCTAGATCAAAAAGCAATCTCCCTACTTAATGGAAATTTATTTATCTGCCCTTCCCCTCTTCCCCCCTTTGGTGTGTGCCTAGACTATATCTAGTCATATCATGACAGCCTGTGGAAGAAAAGGAAGACAGAAATGGAAGCCAAAAATATGATGGTGCTGGGGCATCCTGCAGCAGCTCTTCTTGGGATGTGGCTGCAAATCCAGGCATGATACTGGTCAAGAATCTGCTACTGGGGTCCTGGAGTGGCACAACCTTATTTGTTTCATTTCATGACTGTAGACATGTTGGCAGTTAATAAATTGCAGTAGTTGTATTGTACTGAGTGAGTTACTGGAATGCAGATAAATGATGATACTGGAGATGTAATTGATCTTCTCTTGGGCGAGAGTCTTTCAAGAATGGTTTTGAAATCACCATCTCGGTGACAGTATGCTGTAACATTGTGGTCATGTGTGGCTGAGGGGACCAAATCTCGCAGATTGTTTTCTTACTATTTCCTTTTAGGTTCTGGTAAGGGACAGAGCTGGAGAATTATTGGGAATAAAGGGCATCACCTTCCTGGAGCATTTGTAAGTGTAAATCATTACATGCCTTGGGACACAGTGGGAAGGAAATCTGGGAAAGTTTAAGGTTGTTGGAGAAGAAGTGCCAAGAAACCCTGTTTTACTGTGTTGATCCAGTATTCAGAGGTGTTATGGGTAAGAAGCATGTGTCTGGGCTTCTCCCTCATCCCAGAGTTGCTTTCTATATATTTTCTTTGAGCCTGTATAATTCCTCTGGTGTGAAACAGAAGAGATGAAATACTATGTTACCTCAGATTTTCTGTAAAATCTTTATTACCCTGTTTGGTTGCAGGGCTCTTCTGGCTTTTTAAAGCTGCTCTTTTCCAGTATCAAGGGTTGATTTACTTGTTGAGTGGGTTTTTTTATTATTTGTGTGGACGTGCATGTGGGTTTTATTTTTCCTTCTAATGTTTCCCTATAGAAATCATCTGCAGGACAGATGGCCCAGTAAGTTTCTGGGACTGTCTCCCACAAACACCTGTCTAAGGCAGCTGGGAAATCAGAGAGGAATTCTTCTCTTTTAATGCCCTTAAAGAAAAACAGCACCTGATCCAAATATGTCTTATTTCCTTATCTCTTCGTCCTCTCAGCTTCCTGGAAAACTTGAATGCTGGGTGGTGGTCCTCCAAAGTGAAGGCAAGAGGTGAGGTGCCAGCTGTGGGCTGATGCTGGGACGCAGCTGCCTGAACCACTGGGGGGAGTCCAGCAGCTTTAGGGTGATGAATTGCTACAGTCAGCCAAGCTGAGAGCCCTGGCATGGAGGAGGAGGATGATTGAGAGGATGGACTCATATGCAAGTAATACAGATGGGAGTCACTGAAGCAGCAGATTGTACTTTGTGAACTTTGTATTTGCAGCCAAAACACTCCTCACCAGCAAGGGATGGGCTACTTGAGAAAGCCAGATGATGTGGCCAAGCTTGTACTTGGAAGGGGTGCGTGCACACATGTGGTGGATGAAATACAAAGTCTGTTAGTTCCTCATGTTGGGAGCCCACCAAGCCATGTGCAGCGGGGCTGTGGTGAGACCAGGTGTCTGACTGGACACATGTGGGGTGTTGTGTGTGATGGCTGCTGTAACCATGCAGGGTGCCTGACTGAGCGTGTTCAGTACGTCGCAGACTGCTTTGGGGGCAAACAAGTGTTTCTCCCCCAAGGCAAAGCCTGGGCACCCTTGCTTGCCATGGAGGGATTGACGTGTTGCTGCAGGTGGTGGTTAGCAGGCCTGTGGAGTGTAGTCACTGTTCTTTTATCTTGTTCTGGGGAAATTGAGTGCTTCACAGCTTTTGATTGCTATATAACACATCCTGTGACACTGAAAGAAACTTCCCTGTGCTCCCTGCAAAAAGATATTTGAAAGCAATAAAATCCTTGAGCAGGGCCATACATCACAGATGGTATGACTTTGCCCCCCAGTCGCGGTGCTTCTTGAGACAGGATGTTTTTGTGGTAGTAGGGAGCTTGCAGGCAGGAACCGCAGTGCCTGGGGGAAGTCAGAGAGACAGGGCTGCTGGAGAAGAGATGTGCAGAGGGATGCAGCTCTAACACAGGCAGAGGGGCGAGTTCAGGATGTGTGGGAAAGGCTGAACAGGTTTTGGATGTCTTTTTCTGCCTTCAGTGTAACAGGGTAAGTAATGTAAATTAACTCTTATGTCCTCAGTAGCTTATACCCTGCAGAGTAGTGATGCTGGCTGCATCTGTTGAGTTCATAGTTGCATGAGTTGCATTACGCACAGGGTGTCACCACTTTGCATGTGACGGCTCCAGGGCCAGCTCTGCACTGTTCACAAAATGCATTGGAGGGTATCTGGCCATATCTGGCCATGGGGCGTGTCAAACTTGCAGGGTGAGGTTTGGATATGCCTGAGGCACATCACAGGTGGTTTGGTATTCGCCATTTCCCCTGGCTTGGCTTGTCTGCAGCAGATGATCTGGAGGTACACAGTGAAGATGCCTTTGCTTTGTGGTTAATTGTGTGTAGGAGCAGGAGATCTACTGTATAGGTTCATAAGTTTTCCCTAGGGAGGACATAGTGTCCCTGTGCCTACTGAAGTTGCTTGTGGACAACAGGGCTGTGGCAGGGTTGGGAATGAATCTCTGGGAGAAGATGTTTCCTACTGGTATCATGAAGAGCATTCTGTACTGAAAGGCATGGTGTTTATGTGGGGAGTCCTGTGTACCTGGCTTGTTACAGGTGAGAAATCTGAAGTATCCCTGTTGCTTAGGTGTACAGACAGTGCTAGACTGAATGGGAGCAGCAGCCACATTATGCTGCTCTGGTGGCTGAGTGCTAATTGTTTTTACTGCCTGAGCATCAGGTTATTTTTGGCTTCATCAAGTTTCATTCCCTGCAGATATTAGGCTTCCTGACCTGCAGAAACTGCTTTGAAAGAGTTTATCTTCTTTGGGATGGAGAACTTATACTTATACCCCTCATCCAAGGCATGGGTTGCAGTATATTCTTCTGAGCTAGTATATATTTGTATATATAAGTATATTCTTTTGAGCTAATTATTCTGTTGTGTTGCTAGCCCAGAGTGTGAAAAGCAGTTTTCTGCAGCTGGCGTGGAGGAAATCCACTGGGAGATGGGATTAGTGATGGACTGCTGCAGCTGGCTGGTGACAGAGGGGTCCTAATCATCTAGATCTCTGTTCAGGATAGAAATCTAGAAAAGGACCTGGCTGAGTCACTGTGGATTTAGGATGTACTGTTGCAGTTGCAGGAAAAAAAAAAGTGAATCATAGAACAGAGTCACAGAATCATAGAATAGTTTGTGTTGGAAGGGACCATTAAAGCTCATCTAATCCAACCTTCCTGCAATAAGCAGGAACATCTTCAGCTAGATGAAGTTGCTCAGAGCCCTGTCCAACCTGGCCTTGAATGCTTCCAGTGCTGGGGCATCTACCACCTCTCTGGGCAACCTCTTCTAGTATTTCACCACCCTCATTCTAAAAGGTCCCTTCCTCACTTAACTCCATCCTCTTAGTTTAAAACCATTACCCCTTGTACTATCACAACAGGCCCTGCTAAAATTTTTTTCCTTATCTTTCTTATAAGCTTCCTTTAAGTACAGAAATGCTGCAATAGGGTCTCCCCAGAGCCTTCTTAAGGCTGAACAGCCCCTGCTCTCTCAGCCTGTTTTCATAGGAGAGATGTTCCATCCCTCTGATCATTTTTGTGGCCCTCCTCTGGACCTGCTCCATGTCTTTCCTGTGCTGAGTTCTCCAGACCTGAACAGAGTACTCCAGGTGAGGTCTCAGCAGGATGGAGTTGAAAGCGATAATCACCTCCCTCAACCTGCTGGACCCAATTCTTTTGGTGCAGCCCAGGATATAGCCAGCCTTCTGGGCTGTATCCTGGACTGTGAGCACACATTACCAGAAGATAGCTTGGGACATGAGTCGTTCTGGCTTGGGGCTCTGTTTCACCATGGCTTACTGTGAAAACTTGTATTAGGGTGTTTGGATAGGATGCACAAAGATGCTTTGTGGCTCTCAAGTGTGTCATTAGGTGAGACACAGGGGATTTGCTTCATACTTTGGTTTGGGATTTCAGAGTCCTGAAGTGTCTAAGACTGTTTACCAAGAGATCTAATGCATGCAAAGGTGAACAGACTGAGCCTTCATATGTGGGGAATCTGAGATCTCACTTAATTAGGCAACAACCTAATGTTTACATGAATCAAGGTGCTTAGTACATCTATGGATCCTGTCCTTAATGCACCAGTGTTTCCAAAGTGGGAATATAATCTGTCCTGGAGGTGCAAGGCTGTAGTAAGGTGAAGGTGTTTATGGAGAAGAAGAGGTAAGAGATAACTGGCTAGTTGAAAATCACATGTGGAAGTTTTCTAGCCAGTCTTGCTCTTGTATGACTGTTCTGACCAGTGCAACCTGTCTTCTTTGCCCTGCCTATGTGTCTGAGCCCAGGCTTTCTTGCTGTCCCTGTGGCTGCGTATGTATGGGGTCCAGAGCAGCTGCTGTAGACCTGTCACTGTCCTCACTGGCAGAGATGAGACCACCAAAACCTGGAGAAACAGCAGAAGAACTGGACAAATGCATTATGGCTGCTAGAACCTTGCAAGAGAAATGCCTGTCTGTGAGAGCCAGGTGCAGCACAACTGCCATGCTGGATGCCCCTTTCATGCGTGGACCCCACTGTGCTGCTGCAGTGCTGGAGACCTCCCCTCCTAGGGGAACTTCAGTATTGTAAAGGGAGAGTGCTGATGTTTCATATTTACTAGTGTTTCTCAACCTGTGGTACATGAAAGATGAAAGATCCCATTAGGCTGTTAGAAAGGACATACATCCACTGCACCTTTGCTTAACCCTTTGGCATAACAAATCAAAGTGAGCTGATGATGTTGAGTTGTCTGGGGCATATTGGCTTGCAAAATCTAAAACCAGAGTCCAACAGGACAACAGGAATCCTCTCCCTGGCCTCAGCCTGATAGAGCTGAGTAAGCTTGTGGTCATCTTAAATGTATAAACCTTTCACTCATTGTTCTGGCTTGACTCTGGTTCATTTTCTCTTTCTCTGCTTGCAGATTGGAGGTGCCTTCAAACCCTTGGAGTGACAGGTACTATAGTGCCACCTCTTTAACTCAATCAACACTGCTTTGTTGAGTAAAAGGCTGCACCATGGATGGCAGTGCCACTGAAAAAAAAGTCTGGCAAGGCAATAGACAGCATCCCTGTCCCTAGGGTCCCCTGGGGAGCCGTGTCCTCACAGGCAGGCAGGACAGCACCCATCAGCTGCTCAGCAGCACCTTGCTGAAGCTGTACACAGTCATCTTCAGGTGCCTGTGGGAACGGAGTCTGGTTCCCCTCTTGCAACACCATGCACTTCCCTTGATGAGTGTGCAGCTCTGGCTACTGCAGCGTCATTGCATGTGCAGTTGACTCTCCCTTCTCCCATGCTGCAGAACTCCTTTTCTCTCCAAACACTGGGAGGGAAGCAGAGATGCTGGAGGAAGAGTTGTGGAGGTGGGGAGAGATTGAGCTATCATTAGTGTGGCACCAATGAGGTTTCTTTGCACCACAAAGCAGTAGCTATCAAAATGGAGAGCAGTATGCAGAACAGTTGAACAAGGGAATAGATACTGAAAGGATCCTGAAAACAAAAAGGATTTTGGATTAAATAAAACCCTCTTTAGCTGCACATGGGCACTGTCCATCACTGAGAGTTGTGTTGGGGAGTCGGAATGATCTGTTTATGGTTATTAATCTGCACAGTCCCTGGGATGCTCAGGAAACAGATTAAGATAAGAAAAGAATTGTAGGAGAAGGAGGAAGTGGAGGTTCCCCTTTGAAAATGCATAAGCTAATAGAAAACATCCTCTAAATTGTTGATGTGTGAGGATACGTTAATCTAAGTATAATGTTTCTAAATCCTTGTCATCTTCTCTTTGAATATAATTGAATTAGCACTAATGCATTAGTTAGCTTATTATTCATTAATAGTCAGTATTCATTAGACTGGCTCTTTCTCTGGAAGTTGAGTGTAATGAGATGTGAGAATATCTGCAGGGGAATACTGTAACTGTGCTTAGTGTGGTGGGAGCGTAGCTTTATGTACCAGAATGGCCTTTGGTGATTGTTTTATTGGCACTTGTATCTGGCCATTGCTGTCCTGACTCTTGGTCAGTGGTTTACCACAAATTAGTGGAAATTCTTAATGTGAGAGAGTACTAATGATGATGTGGATAAATTTCCACTAACTTTTGCCCTGAAAGTAACTGACAGAACAACTGATGAAGGCAAATTTTGATCTTTTGGGCTGTAGTCAGCGTTGCAAAACTGCCTCTGTAATCACAGAACTGTTCATCGCTCTCTGTATTGGTGAGTCATGGACTTCCATCCTCAACCCCCATCATCTTCCATAGCTTCTTGCCCTCAGGAGAGATTCTCTAGATAGGAAGATATTTATCTTCCCCCTCCCTTCTTTTATCTTGGGTTTGTTTGTTTTTTCTTTTCTTTTCGTTTTCTTTTCCCCCTCTCTAATCTTCCCCTTTTCTTCCATTTCTGACCACAAAAAGGACAGAACAGGAGAGATGTGGGCAGCAGGCTTCCCCTGGCTCAAAACCAAGGAATCCAGAGGTGCCAGGCTGGTGTCACCAGCAGACTCAGCACCCCAAGTCCTATCAAAATCAGCAGGCTTCAGTTCTCTCATGCCATGCGTGTGCTTTGGTGACCCAGGGTCAGTAGGATGCTGCTGATCAATTCCTCTGACAGACTTTTCTTTCACCTAGTAAGTCTTTGTGGAAGAACTTTGCTTTGCTTCCCATGAACGTATGCAGGGGAAGGAGAGTGGCCAAATAGGTACCCAGCACCTTTATGGATTGTGAGGGTCCTGCTGACAATGTGGCATACCTCGGGCAGGGCACCTTTAATGGGGGCTGTGCTCCCTGTGTCCCAGAAGCTATGTTGGGTCAGATGAGGGATGTGGGATGCCCTCAGTGTGGTCCCGAGGCTCAGAGAGAGGAGCATTCAGCAGAGGGGTATTGTTTCAGGATTGAGCTGGATAGCTTTGATCAGAAAATAATGGACTAGAAATACCACAGCAAGAGATCTCTGGTTTCACTAGCAGTGCAGTTCTGGTGGGAAACCACTCAGCATCTGACCTTGTGGGTCTGGGTCTTCCAGGAGTAGAAAGGACTGCAAAAACTGTAGTAAAATAAATTGAAAAGAGTTCAAGCTTTTCATTTTAACACATCACTCTGATTTATTGCCTAGATTTGAGTACCCACAAGTTACTATCGATTTGTGTCAGCAAACTACACACATGATAAATCTTTAAAACTTTTTCAGCTAGCGGCTACCTTTTGAGCTTCTTTTCTTGAGCTTGAGCGTAGCTCATGTATACAGCTTCCACCTTCCTCCTGAGCAGCTGTTTTCCGTTGTCCCACATCTGAAATATTTCTAGTCTGTGGCTGCTGCATGTGGCTCTGTGCTACCTTTCCAGGAATCTGGACTTAGTTATTCAGTCGAAAGAGAAGAAAACTGCAACCAACCAAAACCAAACCCCACTACAATCCAAAAGAAGCCATGAGTACCTGAACTAGCTTGCTGAAAAGCATTTTGCCTGTGGTCTGCTGAAAGGGTTTTACTAAACTTTTGATCATGGGGTTCAGTCTTTGCACTGTGCCAATAAAAACTCTTAGCTCTGCCTTACAGAAAGACTTACATTTGGCACTGGAAAACAACACTGTCTACTCTTCTCTGGACAACCACAGGGGAGTTTCCCTGCAAGAGGGAAATCCCTTGCAAGGCAGCAGCACAACACTTTCATGCACGATGCCAAAATAACTTGCTTTTTTTTTCATTACTCCTCAAAGACTTGTCAACAATTTAGACATAAGCATAAATTCTCTCCCTCTGGGGCAGCTGCAGGAAGGCTTGGCTGGTGAGCAGGACTGATGGTGCTTTAGCCCTGCATGTACTTGGGTGGGATTAGCTATGCCTGGTGCTTCTGGGGATTCATCTATGATTCTCTGGGAGAGTGAAGTGGTAAACAGAAAAATGTATTTGTGTTCAGCTAAGCCAAGATGAAATGAAGACAAATTGAAAGAAAGGCTTTCTGAAATAAAGGTTTCCTGGGTTTTACAATAACAGTGATTTCATAAGACTCCTTACACCTCTACCTTTATACCACCAAGGCAGAAGTTATCTCTTCCACCATAGCTTCTGTAAGTTGTCTTTGTATTGTTCTTATCCCAAATAGTTTATAGTTGCCATAATCTTCCATTTCTCAGACGGTAACGAATCCTCAAGGGAGGTCTTGCCTCTGGCTTCTTGTTCAGGGGCTGGTGTGTTCTTACACAATAAGGGGGCTGCAGCATCGGAGGGGTGACATAAATAAGTACCTGAGATTTGTGTGATATTTGGCTTGAAATGGCAGCTGAAGGGTATGTTGTACGGCACAGGGAAAGACAAAACGCAAAGCATCACCTAATGGCTTCAACTCTCCTTGTCTGGGAAGCATTTCATTCCCCTGATCTGGGAAACAGCAAAGAGGTACTGTTAGGCATTGCCTCCTGCTGGGATAGTCCAGACTGTGGTTTATTGGTCAAAAGCACTTACAGCTAAGTGCCCATGCTAAAGACACAGTGCTCTGATTTTCCTTTCCCCTCAGCAGATCCCAGTGACGTCAGGACTACCCTGAGATGAGTTGCACATAGATGGAGCTGGCCCCACTGCCAGAGCTCCCTGCCCAGAGACAATGAGGAGCTGTGCGCTAGCCTAACAGGAAGATTTTGTGGCAGTGGTCATTTTTTGTACCCAAACCTCGTGAAATTTCATGTGACAGCAGAGCCGTTTCCCGCATCCTATTGCATCACCTCACAGCTGAAGGCTGGGTGGTGGAGGGCCACCATGGCAGCAAAGCAGCCCCCACCACTGATGAAGAAGCACAGCCAGACTGATCTGGTGAGCAGGTTGAAGACACGCAAGATCCTGGGGGTCGGTGGGGAAGACGATGATGGCGAGGTCCATCGCTCAAAGGTGAGAGCAGGGGAGAGGTAAGTGCATGTGCAGTGATGATAGAAAAGAGATCTCTTGCCTAGGCAAACCAAGGTGCTGTGGGTGTTTTTTTAGCATCCAGCTTCTGCAGCCTCTTTGGCAAAAGCAGGGCTCACCCCTCTGTGGGGCTTCTGTAAAGTGAGGAGTGAAGGCTGTGGTGGTACAAGCAATGCTGCCTTTAAGCAGTGATGGGCTATGCAGCCTTCTGGATTCATGGCAGCTGCCCGAAATGTTTTTTCTTGGCAACAGGGTGAGCTCTGTCAAGATGCTTTAATCCATTTCTGAAATTGTATTATCAAGACACCTGTGTGCTAGCTTGGAGCTGGTTCCATAGGAGCATGGCACCACCAATGCCTGCCAGCTGGTGGCCTGGACACTGGAGCAGCAATTTAAAGAGCAGTGCTGCAGTGCCTCTTAAAACAGGCCTGAATTGCAAATGAATATCTTGTTTCAGTGAAATATCGGAGGTAGAGGACAAAACAAGAGCCCTGTCCTGCATATTCTCTAGAGAACTTGCTGGCAGGACGTTTCCTGGCTCTTACCTGCATGTGGGGAGCTGTCCAGAGCTCTCTCAGCTCTCTCCAACCAAAAGCTCCCCGAGTACTTTTCCCTGTTGTGTATCTGTCTCATCTGCATGATTTGGGGAAGTAACAACCAGGCATTGCTATGGGCAGTGTGAGCACAAGAGTGGGATGGACATTGACTTCGACTCTACCAGAGCCTGTGCTTTATTGGGGTGTGACATGTGGGTGGTGTGTAGGAGGAGATGGTTCCCTACTTATATAGGTAATAGGAGACAAGTTACTATTGAACTTCCCCCAGTTGCATGCTGCACATGGCTGATCCCAATAAGAAAGCACTAGAGGATGCAGCTCCTCATGGAAATCGAGGCAGCCTTTAGCACGTGTTGGCACCAAGGGGTCGCAGATGAATACCTTGTCCTCATCTTCCTTTCAGCCCTCTTACCTCCTAGGGATAAACTTCTGTATGGAGTTAGGCATGTGTTTTTGTGCTGGTGAAAACTGCTTAAAAGGTCTGCTAAGTTACCTTGTGTCTTTTATTTGAATTTCAGATTAGCCAAGTACTGGGAAATGAAATCAAGTTTGCAGTCCGGGAACCACTGGGTCTCAGGTAAAGTGTCGGGCCACCTCAGACCTGAGTTGTCTGAGAGCCCTTGGCCACAGCATCCCTGCCAGCTCTGGCTACTAACAGCGGCTTCACTGCTTTGTCAGCATCGCTGCTTCCTGAAGGGCCTTCTCGGGGGCTGCAGGACCAGACTGGCCCTAGTTTCTTCTCCCCAGAGGCCCTCAAGTTCTTGTCTCACAGCAGGTACTGGGAACTGCAGGGGCTGTGCTGGGCTGGAGGAGCTCCTGGTCTCATGTGTGGCAGAGGGGTGCATCTGTTGGGCCACTCCTCTGTGCTGTCCTCTTGGCAGAGTCACTTTCCTCCTCTACTTGGGTGTGGGGGATTTTGACTCTGTCACGTCTCACCAGTGAGGCTGATCTGCATGTTGAGGCTGGAGCTAGTGGGGTGTGGGGAGCCAAGTGCTTTTGTGGGAGGCTTGTTGCTGCCTCAGTTGTGGGAGGTGGGAGGATGATAACTGAGCAGACAGCCAGAAGTGTTTTGCAAAGTAGGAGCAATGAAATCACCCCCGTACTCATGCTTCGTCCTCTGTCTTCCCTCCCATGCAGGGTCTGGCAGCTGGTTTCCGCCATCATGTTTTCTGGAGTCGCAATCATGGTAAGGGAGGGATATGGTCCTGGTCACTGTCAGCTCCCAGCTGCCAACGGGGAACATCAGAATGGCTCCTTGGTCCCAGCATTTATCTCCCTTCTCTGCCTCCAGCAAGCGCTGTCTTTGCTCTCACTGTGTCTCAGAAATAGACTTCATCAGCAGTGTCTTTGATGTTCCAATCACCAGGGTCTGTTTTCATTAGCAGGGTCATAAACCACACATTGCACAGCATTCTGGGTCGTAAAAACTGGCCATGAAGTCAGTAGCTGACACATTGATAAGTCTTGTGCCTCCTTAATTTCCAATTTCCTAACCAGCAGCTCCAATCACATAAAAGCTTAATGTTGGAGCACAGCTGCCCACTGAATGAAACAGAATGTTTTGATGGCACTGGCCGGTGCAGGCTGCTGAGTCTCTCCCTTGTCTCTGCCAGGCCCTTGCTTTCCCTGATCAGCTCTACGATGCCATCTTTGACGAGGAATCTGTGAGCAGCAAGACTCCCATCCGGCTCTATGGAGGAGCCCTCCTTAGTGAGTGCCACGCTACTGTATTCGGGGCATGCTGCTGCCCCCAAAAGTAGGGATGAGAGGCCAAAGTGGCAGGAGGTGGCAAAGTCTGCGCCCATCAGGACAACCACAGCCAGAGAGCAGAGAACATCTGTGTTTAGGAAAGAAATTGTTTAGGGGTGTTTCAAGAAGCTCACCTATGCTGCTTTTTCCTTGTAGGGGCTCAGGCTCACTGCAGGTGGGGTAAGAGGGGCTGTGCATGCGCTAAATACCTGTGGAAATGTGCCTCAGCAAAGAAGGATTGCAGATGGGCTGAGACATGAGATGCTGTTCTGCAGCTGGGGCCAGACTCGGGTGGGAGTGGGAGAAGAGGAGGGGCAGGCAACGACATCCCGGGAGGGTCCCAGCGTGGGGCCCAAGGGGTGGAGGGGCAGCGGACAAGAAGGTGAGGGGGAGCCTAGAGATTAAGGCCTGGAAAAGAAAACGAGTGAGGGAATTAACCACAGGGGGGTTGTGTAGCTCCCCACCTTGCCTGGTGGCTGCTGGTGCTCCCAGGCTGCGGAGACCGCACCTTCGAAGGGCCCAGCCAGGTTCCTTTCCAGTGCTGGCAACGCCGCAGACGGAGGTGCCCCGCACCCCAAGTCGGGCAGGCGCCGTGCCAGGCGCGTTTGTTGGCTGGGGCTGCGGTGGGAGGGATGCGGCGAGCCTTCCCGCAGCCTGCAGCAGCCCCTCGCGGGCACGGCGGGGAGCACAGGGCTAGGGGGGGCTTCCCCTTCCCGGTGACCCCCCGGCCCTCCACAGGTATCTCGCTCATCATGTGGAATGCGCTCTACACGGCCGAAAAAGTCATTATCCGCTGGAGCCTGCTGACAGAGGCGTGCTACTTCGCTGTGCAATTCCTGGGTGAGTAGCAGCAGCCACCCTGTGGGGAGGAGGATGGAGATGCACGGGAGAAGCTCTTCTTCAGCTGGAGTAGCTACAGAAGCACTTCATCCCCAGCTATCACTGTGCTGGAGATGGCTCCTTTGTTTTGCAGGACTGGCAAAGATAACCTGGCCCTGGGAGCATCTTCCCTGCCAGTTGGTCTCCCTTTTCCTTGGGCTGCTCCTCCCCGTTCGGCTGCTCACCAAAGGGTGACCAGGTGCAGGGGAAACATTTTCATCTGACGATTCATCTATTTTTGTACCTAATAACATCTGGCCACACAGGTTATCTCCTGGAACGGGCTGCCTAGACTCTGGGGCTAATGAGAAAAGACTGCAGCAACCTACACTAAGAAGGGGGATGTTTGGTCTTACCAAACCAGAAAATAACAATTCAGCTTGTTTCTAGGGAGCTTATCTATATTTAACAATGAACAGGGGAGGTGTATATATTGGTAGCTTGCTAACTATGTTACAAGGTAGCTGGTTCAGATATGGGCTATGTGTTGCTAGCCAAAAAATAGAAGTGAGATGCTTAGAAGGGAGGTAGCGTGTGTGAACTGTGCATATTTTATAGATGCCTCTACATTTGAAAAATATATATCAGTGCTGAAGTGGTCAAATCACAAAGCAAACTCAGGAACATGTAGCTTGTACAAATAACACCTGAGCAGGACCAAAAGTCACATCTGCTCAAGCGAGCATTTTTGGGCTGCAGCTGTCTCAACGTGAGGCTGTCTTTAAAGCAGTGTTTCTGTAAGTGAGAGCTCTCAGGATTATGAGTCTGTGGCTAACTTCAAGGCTGTGAAAATCAAGCTAGGGAACAGCCTCAGCTGTGCGTTCATGGTGTGTGAGCCTGTGGTGAACGTGTGTGTTCACAAGGCTCAGCAGGCATCACAAGGAAGCGTTAGAGGGCAGTAGAACACAGCTTTATGCTACTTGTCTCCACTTGCTTTTTCATCACCAACCTCTGCCTTCTCCTCTTCCTTCTTCTCCAGTTACCACTGCCTCCCTGGTTGAGAGTAGCCGAATAGCCACAGGTGCCATGCTTCTCCTGGTCAGCCGAGCCCTCTTCATCGTCATCAGCATTTATTATTATTACCAAGTTGGACGCCGACCCAAGAAAGTCTAATTCCAGAGCTTTCTGAGCTTTTTGTCATGGGAAGGGGAGGGGGGTAGGTTGTGTTGGTAATTTAGCATTATAATTATGGCCCTTTTTAAAATTTTTTATTTTGTTAGTCCCTTTTGGTTCCAAAGTGGTATCCTTCTTTTCCACTTACCAGCATGAATTAGTGTGTAACCCGGTGCTGGTGTCATTGCCAGATGAAATGGAGGGGGAGCAGTGTTGGGTGGGATCCCCCAGCCCCTCTGCAGGAGATGAGGAGCAGTAGGAGGAAGGCTCAGGGAGGTGTGCAGGCCTGGCAGGCTCAGGGAAAAGAGTCAGTTTCTTGGAGGAAATTGACTGATGGGATTACAGGCTCTGAACCCGCTGGAACAAAGCACAAAATAAGACCAGCACATTATAACCAAATCCCTGAGGAGACAAGAAGTACTCGGCTGCTTCTTTGGTAAGCCTTGCACCTGCATGGGGAGGGTGCCCTCATGTACAGCCCATTCCCCTTTCAACAAGTACTGACTGTCCAGGTAGCTAGGAACTGGATGAAATTATGGTCTAGTTCAGCACTTCGCAAACAGCTGTTCTTTCCTCGCTGCCAGAGGTGCCACCTTACTTGTAGTTTTGCACTGGGTGCTGTGCAAAGCTTAGTAGGAGATAGAGAAAAAGGGGGGGGGGGGGGGCGGTTCTTGCTTGTTCCCTTCACAGGGACAGTGATGGGAACAGCAAAGCACCTCAAAATATAATATGTGAGAAGTGAAGTAAGCTATTTGAAATAGCCCACTGAACACAAAGATACAACCTTGTTTGGGATGTTTCTTGAAGTTTCTAGGCTGGGGCAGTTCCCTGTCCCTTCACACCTAAATACTTCCTGCAGTTGCAGCTTTACTGATGGTAGCAGTAGTGGTGGGTGTGAAGTAGTCTGTGATGCTTTAGTTAAGCAGGGGCTGGAGTGCTGTTGTGGTTAGTGCTAGTGAAAGCAGAGTGAGCATCCATACAGCTGCTTGGGTTGGTGAGCAGCCTCTTGAGATGAGCCTTAGCTGCGGAAGATGGTGTTCCAGTTCTACTAATGTGCATCACAGCTTTTCTGACTTTGAGAAAAGAGGACAAAAGTTTCTAGCGTTAAGATACTTAACTGGGATGAACAACAGCAAGGAACTCACTGGCCAGTTTCTCCAACATCTCCTGGGCTTAACAGCATTGGCTGCCCTACTTCCTAGCACTTGCCTTGCAGATTATCCCTGTCCACAGCTGGAGGCAGCATTTTTGTTTTCCATAGGACTAAAGCCAGAAGGTCTGTGTAGAGGATACAGACATCTTACTCATGCACTACTGTTGGCTGGATCAAGGCATGCCCTGGAATAGAGCTGACATCCAAAAATCCCAGTAGAAAGATGCCTGTGGGAGTAGAAGTACTTTTGTGAGCAACACCCTTGTTCCACTGGTGAGACTGGGATCTGTTGCTGTTTAAGATCTTAGTAGAGTTAGAAGGTAGTGGGTAGTTACTGTATGTTGTGTTAGTGCTTTTGGCATTTAGAAGCAGCTGCAAAAACTTGGGACACTGTGTGCATTGTACCTACTGGCCATGCAAAATGTCTGTCAGGTAAGAATATTGGAATTTGTTGATCTAGGAAACATCAGAATTTTAATTTTTTTTTCCCTGAAGAAGTAAATCAAATGGAGAGGCAACATCCAACAGCAGGCTAAATTCTGGAGTCTGCCAACAACACATGCTTGCCAAGCTGCTTTCAATATGCCCAAAATATGACACTGAACAACTAAAACTGTAATGAACTTTTAAGAGGAAAATTCATCTTCAGGTGGAAGAGTTATTCTTAAGAGGGTAAGCCTTTACCTTGTAAGGCAGGAAATGATCGAAGTGCAGCCTGGAGAGTATCATGAATTAGAGCAGTGCTGTGTGTGGGAGCTGGAGCATAGCATGCTGTGGCTGTTGTTCTCAACCTCTACACCACCTGCACGGGCAGCTGCAATGGTTTCAGTGCAACACTTTGGCTGTAGTTGTTGGTATAGGTATGTAAAGGCAGATACTTTGTGTTTTGGAGGTAACATGAATGTATACACAGATGGATTGTTGGTGTTTGGCGGGGGAAGGGGCGGGGTGGGGGGTGGAAATTGTGTTTCTAGGAAAGACAAAACTGACCACAGCAAAAGCAATCTGACAGAAGGATAGAGGGTCTTCTTAATTCTATTCTCCCATCTGTGGTGGCTGAAGATCCTAGGAGCTGTTATGACTCGGAGTCTGTAGATAGCTGCCTGACTAGTGTACCTTAAAATATCATTCCACAGATGAGAGGAAATCAGCTACCGCACTACATGAGAGCAGTTCTCCAAAGACTTGATGGTTAAATCAGGTGGGAGGATGGGAGAAGCAGTTACAGCTTTCCAAAGGAGCTTTATACCAAGTGAGGTGAAATTCCTCAGGTCCCCTGCTTAGCAGCTGCCTCTGCAAATCTTGAGTGAGCCACTTCTAGTTTTGCCAGTTAATGTTTTCTGCTCCAACACAGAGCAATGCCTGAGTCAGTGGCCACGTAAGTTATTTGATGCTACTTGGTACCTAGTCCTGAAAGGGGAGAGATGAAGAGGTTGCCTTATTTTCATGCTTGTTGCTTCACCTTGCTATAAATGGACCATGTAGAAAGTATGGAAGTAGCCTGGGCCTCTACAACTCCTCTACAACTAAGTGAGAAGGGACAAATGGGGGTGCCCCTCCGTTGCAATGGCCACAAAAGGGCTGTGGTCTTTGGTATGGCCCCTTCTCATCAGCAAGATGCTGCCGGAGAGGCATGGCCAGGCCAACCTGAGGAAGTGAATTTGTAGCAGGTGTGGTCTAGGAGGGATTTTCTCAGGGTAGCTTGAGGATGGAACCCGGGCAGAGCATTTGTGGCACTACCAGAAACCAGCTGTGGTGGGTTGTCTTCACTCTGGTGTGAGTAGCTGGAAAGGAAGGAGAATGCCGAAACATTAGTACAGAACTGCATCCCGAAGGACAGAATTGCTGGCGTCACAGCTGCAGGTGGCAGCTGAGCATGTAATTTGGGATCAAAAGCCTGAGGCATCGCTTCATGCTCTGTTACTGATCTGCTGAGCAGAAATTCCCATCTCCACAGGCCTCGGTCTCTCGTTAAATAGTGAGAAAGCCTTGGACTGATGTCATCTCCCATGGGAGACAGTTTGCAATGAATTACCTGCTTGTGTTTGTATAATGTTGTGCAGGACTGGGAGTTGTGTTCCCCAGAGGGTTGTCCTCTGAGCAGGCACAGGCCAAGACTGAGCCTGGCTGCCTTTCTCTGTGAGAGATCTATCCAAACCCTTGTGTTCATCAAGCCCTCACTTCTGAGGGTGAAGAAAGTTCTTCATTTACATAACTCCCTACATCACCTTATTTACGCCTAACCAATATCTGGCAAACTGGAGCTGGTGACAAAGGGGAGGTTCTGTCTGTCCTAAGCTGGCCTCTTCCTTCTGGTCATAGGTTTTAACTTGGGGTGGGAGGGCAGGGGAAAATGGGACACTTCTATTTATACCTCATTTTAGCTGCTGTACCTGAGTTTATTCTTTCTCTTCTGGTAAGAAAGTGACTGTACTTAACACCGAGCAAATAGTGAAAATTAAAGCCATTTCACTTCACTGTCACAAGATCTTTCTTTTATTTTTTTTTTTTTAAGAAACTCACACAAAAACTGTGCAGAGAGTGCTTCAGGCTTGTGTTTTGGTTTATATTACCAAAAAAAAAAAAATTCCTTTCAATGTAAAAAAGCATTACACTAGGGAATACAGGATAAATTAGCTCCACTATCTAATAAAAAGAACATTTACAGTTTTTTAAAATAGATTTCAAACATTATTTCACACACAGCCCTTTTCCCAGGCATTCATGACAGTCATTTGACCATTAAATAACAGCTGGGAGGCAGGGGTGCTGAGAGGGGCCATGGGCTTGCAGGCACAGGCTGCTCTCTACTACTTCCATCCAAGGTGCTTGGGCCATGGTCATAGTGGTACTACAGTGAAGGAGGTGGCAGCACAGCAGCTCCCTCTGGTCCCCAGCCTGCCCAGAGCTCCCCAGCAAGCAGCAAACCTAGCTTGAGCCCCTGACCCCAAAATGTTCACCAGAGCTATTAAAAACAAATATAAAAATACATTTGCTTCTCCTGCCTACTATTTTGAAAACTACTATACAACAGAGGGGGCAGCCATATATCCAAGGGACAAATGTACATGCTTTGCCATATGGTGGGAGTCTGCTCTCTGGAGTTGTCTATTCATTAAATTCCCCTGAGAGAAATTCCTTCTGCTTGTTACCAGCTTCCACAGGTCCTCTCAGATTTGCATGTATCTTTACAGCTATCTCCGGTTCTTGTTTAAAACTGCTGTCTGGCTGTTGATGAGGTTTCAGGCTGTGTTCCCAGTGGCACGCTAGCCAGCTGCAGAGAAGATTTGAAGTCTTCATCCAGAAAAGAGCAATGAGGGATCAGACAAGGTAAGAGAGGAGAAACAGCTGTGCAAAGGCCAGAATATGAAATGGACAAGAGATCTGTTTGAAGATACAGAGACTACCATTAGGATGAAAGTGAGAAAGCTAAGACCAAAGCAGTTAAGTACAGAATTAGGAAAGCCAAAGAGAAATAAGCCAGCAGAGGTCCTACTTCAAGTGTGTATATTTATCACTTAGCACTCTGGGTGCTTTGGTCCGGCTCCTCCAGCTCCCATGGTTTCTCCCCTGTGCCACTGGTGGCAGAAAAAGGCTTGAAGGCTTTTTTTTTTTCCTACTTTCTTCCCTCAGCCATGGACAAATCGGGCTCTGATCTGAGACAGCCAGGCCTTTACATAATAAACTGAGGTGAAGGGAAAAAATTGGATACCAGAGGAGGTAGTTCTGGTTCTCTTGCTTATCTCCAGCCAAATTACCATCTCTGTTTATGGTTTTGTTCCTCCCCTGAGAATTGCTTCCCCCAGAATAGTCACTGACACCAACTCCAGAGGCAGAAGCAGAACAGATAAGCTTGCCTTCTGCTCAGCCCATTCCCTGCAAGACTAGTAGATGCAACATATTTTTCCTATCTTAAGCACAGCACCTGCTGCCAGTTAGAAATACCGCTGTTTTTTGGCTAGCAAACCTGTTTTCCTTTATTAAACAACAGACCAGAATGTAATGCTAAAATGTCTCATTAAAAGCGGATCCAGAGGGGGAAAAAAAGTTCAGAAAAGCTTTCCACAAGATTAATGCAATATCTGAGGCTGTTCAGCAGCCCTGGTCTCCTATTCAGTTGCTGGAAAATGCTGACTGTGGCACAGCAGGGCTGCAGCTCTACCTGGTCTCGGCTCTCTCCTGCTGAGGAACAAACTGTTGTTCTCAAATGAAGCCTGGAAAACCTAATGCTTCCCTCCTGTTCCTTAGTATCCTGATTCCCCAAGCTGACCATTTACCAAGGATCATTGTCTACTACAGATCGGTCTATCTGCTGTTTTCCTTGTATTGTGAGCTGGAGAGATCTGAAGGGCTACAGCTCCAGTGGTATAAGGGAACAGCCAAGCACCTGGCTGCTGTTAAACCTGGGCACAAGGTTACTGCTCAGCTCCTCGGTTCTGCCTTTTGCCCCCTCACCTTTGCCAGTGCTTACAGCTTTCAGAGGGGCTGATTTCAGCCTATATAATAGTTCTCCATAATCTGAACCTATAAAATCCATAAAAAGACCTAAGCTAAACAAGAAACCACAGCTCCTACTGTTCTCCCCCAAGCACAATGAGTTTGGAGTCACAAGTGACTAGATTAACAATTAAGGCAACAGAAGTTGAGGCTTCCAAAGGAGAGAACCCAGTCTGGACCAATAACTGCAACCACTGGAGCAGCAGCTTGAGTAGTTTGGTTGCAGTCTGTTTGCTCTTAGAACCTGCTTGGGGCCTCAGCAGTTCCTTAATCTTGGACTAAGGTCCAGTCCCAGGCATCTTTGTCAAGTTCACTTCCAAATCATAAAGTAGATGATACATTACTTAAATGTCAAACTATCTCAAGGGAGAAAACACTCTTAACTAGCAGGCGGACTAAAACAATTCTGACTTGATGCTTTCATGAGCCCATGGGAGGATCTCGGAGGAAATCCTCTGAGCAGAAATGACGCCACAAGACTGTTCCAGGCAAATAGCATGGGAGTGGCTAACAAACCTCAACCTTCTCAATCCAGCACCATGCCTGGAACTCCTTTTAGGGCTGGAAAGCACATAGGAATTCACTGCAAATATTTATGTTAACAGCACCACAAACTGGTTTTTTGCAAGTATGAAGGGAAAGGCAAAAGCTGACAAGATTTAAACATTATTTGCTCCCCTTCTCAGGAAGGTAGGAGTATCAATGCTTCTTGACCAGAGCCACAGAAGATGGGAACACAGTTCTCTTTCACAAGGAACAGGAAATCTTAGTAAGAACAGGAAGACGGGCACCAAACTCTTGACTATTAGCCAGCCTTAGCGGAGTTCCATCGCTAAGTGAGACTGTGCTGCTTCGAAGTACCTGACTTCTCTGACAAATATCAGGTGACAGGGGAAAAGCTTCCACTGAAGAATGCATGTTTTCATTGTGTGGCTGGGCATTAAAGCCAGAATCACGCAAACAATGACTACCTACTTCTGAGATGAGCCACCACTACTTGTTTCAAACCCACCTGGACAGTCACAGACTTTGGCCAACCTGTTGCTTTATCCAGTCCCTGCATGGCTGTACTTCAGTCCTTTGCTGTCTAAAACATGATCAAATTGCAATTGGTAGGCACACAGCCTGGCAGGAGAGGCAGTTGTGCTCTTGTTCCTGTTCCCCCACCAGCTCCATCAGTCTCTAGTGCAATCAGCTGGGCTGGGCTCCTGCTCCACAGCTGCTGCAAGTGGCTCTGGGCAAGGGTCCGGTGTACAGTGTAGTGCACATCACCTCAAAGTTCCAGCCCCTGAAGTACAATCCTTTGGGTCATTCATATATTACAACCTTCTTTTTTTTCTTTTTTTATCCCCTACCCCATTTTGTTAAAAAAAATAAAGTTTTTTGCGTGTTTTCAGGTTTTGTTTCTTCTGATTTTCCTTCTTCTGAGCACATAGGGAAAGTAGTGGTTTGCAGGTTGCTTCTTACTGGATCCCTCGAAAGAGACACATGGCAAAGACCATGGCGAACAGCTGGAAATTAGGGAGGGCAAGAAGAGGTCAAAACCAAAACAGACAAGCAACTGAGCCAGTTGCATCTTCCAGAAGATCAGCAAAGCCCTTCCCAGGCCCAGGACCACTCCCACTACTCCCTCCTGCCCAGCAGTCAGTAGCACAGCAAGGGGGACCCTTCCCACTACACAGGAGAAGCTGTGGAAAAACTGTTTTGGTTTTTTTTGAAGGTGATCCTGCTCCTTCTCCTGTCCCCTGAACTGTTTGTGGCTACTGCAGCAGCCTGGCTTAATTACCAGATTGCCGTTGGCAATACAAAGGAGCAGGCTCCGTGGTCCCGGCTCTGCACATCACAGCCACTACTAGGATCAGGCACAGTGTGGCCTTTGTGGGTGCTGCTGGCGCTCTCTACCTACAACCTTCTTTGCACAAGGCAGGGGACTGAGGAAAGCACGAGGCCTTGCCCCAGCAGTGCTGCAGTGCCATCACTTCTGGGCTATGTCTGGTGGAAGCCCATTCCTCAGAAGCATTACCAAAGAGCCAGGTACTAATGTGGGATAATGGATATGCTCTGAAGCCAATACAGTTTGAGGATCTAAAGAGAAGTTTTTAAAGCAAAGGCAGAGTTTGAACACATGAACCAAGTGACAGACTAGTCAGCTTGCTGGGCTGCTACTTCAATGACTACATATGCCCCCAGGGCAGGCAGTGGGTCCCTAAAGCCCCTGTGGCCAATGTGTCCCGTGCCAGGATGTCAGCACTGCAGCAGGCCCAACATGAGGCAGCACTGCAGGCTTGCCCCACTGGTTATTTCCTTGATTTTTGTGGAAGAGGACCAAGCACATGGCTCTTTCTAGGCAATTAAAACCACAAGTTGATAATCTGCTCACAGTTTGCTACAGCAGCTTCCCCTGGCAAGAGGGAGAACCTGCCTTTTTGTGTCACTACTGGACACATACCAAAGCTGTTTTTCCTCTAGTCACACAACAGTACGTACCTCAATGGCCAACACTCCGATGGCAAGGGCTCCTGCAAGATACACGTAAGTCTCAAAGGAATTCAGGATCACAGTGTAACATCCCTGGGAAGGACAAAACACCGTGAGACACACCTGAGCAGCACATCACATTGTGGTCTCAGATCCAGGCAACACAAGCACAAGTACAGAATCACAGAATCACAGAATCACTGGGTTGGAAGAGACCCACTGGATCATCGAGTCCAACCACTCCCACAAAACACTAAACCATGTCCCTCAGGACCCCGTCCACCCGTAACTTAAACACCTCCAGGGAAGGCGAATCAACCACCTCCCTGGGCAGCATATTCCAATGCCTAATCACCCTTTCCGTAAAAAACTTCCTCCTAAT